>JAYJMB010022107.1:0-36528 GCA_036873735.1 Pouteria campechiana | reverse complement strand
TGGGGGATATCACATCCACACCCCCCCCCCCCCCCCCCCGCCTCAGGGGCTTCAGCATCCTCGCTGGACACACCCTCAGGCTATTGGGGTTGGCTCTGATACCAATTGTAATAGTCCGGGGCCCTCTGCATGATATTGTCCACTTTGGGTCACGACCCAGCTAACCAACCACATCTACCTACACAATTCTAGAATATATCATGCCATCAACACTAAAGCCCCCACACTTAACCTAGGAGCTCTTCCCTCACCTAGGCAATCTAGGATATCACATCTTCTATCTCTTTAGTTTCCTAGTTATTATCATGCCTTGAGAAGACTAAACACGCTCTGATACCACTCTGTAACACCCTTAAATTCAGGGAGCTACTTGTATTTCAGAGAAAGATCCTACCAAAAATCCGGCAGAGTCTCCCATGAAATATGAGGGTTTCCAAACCTGTACATACATTTGATCATACATGTACACTATATACATCCACAAATCCTCATACTCCACAGTCCCATGGACCAACTAGTAGTCTTATAGCATGAAAATAGCTAAGAATCAATAACCAATAAATAATGAAAATTTAAACCTCTCCTTATACATCATCCACCAATAATGAATCAATAACTAACATGACACATAATTAATTATAATCTCTCTTCCATAGATAATCAATAGTTAAATAAAGAATGTCACTCCATCATTACTAGTTCCCATTTTAGGCACCAACCCTAGTTGGGTTCCTCTATCATGCCTGGCACCTAAAACATAGAAAAAGGGTGAGTCCAGGCAAACTCAATAGTAGGGAAAAATGATAAAACCTTGTGAATCATGCATAAAGCCGCACAAACCAACACATGTCAGTGCAATCATATTTCATTCAATCTAAGCATACTTATAAGCAATTAAACATATAAATGTAATGTATTCGGTGCCATAAAGGCCATCACATAGCCACATAGGCTTTGTATGCCACACAGGCAATCTATTGGCCATACAGACTATTCATATGCCACACAAGCAACACCATAGCCACACAGGCTCATCATGTATATCATACATACATCCACATTAAATGAACAAAAAGTATACATCCACATTAAATGAACAAAAAGTATTCTTAACAAAACAAGTAATAACCTATTCAAAACATCAAATGCATGTGGTAAATTCAAGTACAAAGCACATTCTATAAACACAACTCAAATCATTAATAAATATGATAAATCACATTGCCCATATGTCAAACATGATAATATACTCAATCACATATAATTTGGTAAGAAACCTACTTACCTCAATCAGAAACAGTTCCCACAATCCTTTTAGCCCAACATTGTCTTTTAATCAAGAATCACTGGGTCCTACATTACGAAATGCACAAAGTTTATACTTAACTTGCTCATCAATCATTATATATAACTTCATACTACTACGTTCATGCACAGTCTATTTTCCCCTTTTACTGTCACTTTAATACCAACATTATTTACTTAATTACATTTAAAACAAGTGGCAAAAATCATTCAACTTTATTCTACTTGCACATAATCCATTTACTTAAGTATTTCCTCAAATACTTCATATGAACTTTTAATTTGCCTTGTTTAGCAACTCAACTCACTTGGATTTCATTCTTATTCACATATACTAAATCATTAACATGTTAATTACTTCATAACCATGCTTATTTATTTAGCAGAATCAATTTGAAAACACATCTCACATTCTTGTACTTTTACACCTCTTTTTTCTCTTAATCTTTTTTCACAAATACCTTGCATGCATGACTTAAAACATAATTTACATTCATTCTAAATAATCCTTAATGTAATTAACACCATATAAATATTATTTAATTACTATCTAACAAAAAATTAAGCCTAAAAAGATTACATACATGCATTCATGCCCAAATAGTCCATTTTTGCGATTTAAGTTGCAACTAACATTCTTGTGCTCCAATTCAACTTTCCACCATCCTTAAATCATTTCTAATCATGATTATCATTCTATAATCATCACTTAACATTAATCATCATTAAAACATTCTTAAATAGATAATTAAATCATTAATCTCGTTCAAACAACTAGTGCAATATTGAAGTCATTTCTAAACATCTCTTAGAGGCATTTTCACAGATAGTTTGTATGCATAATATATGTTTATCATTTCTTTTTCCTTTTTTCCAGCAATAATTATCTCCTAAACCATAAAAATCACATAATCAATCAATAATTAGCATGTATTAACCATCAAATCAATTCCAAATAGATTCATCAAGCAATACATGCCCAAACAAGGCCTTCTAGCTAGGCCCCCATGTTCCATCTTGCTATCCACTTTTGTGGACAGCAATATGGCTCCAAATCATGCCCATAATCACTCTTTTCTCTTTCTAAATTCATTTAGATTGGATTCCCAATTAAAGACCAAATTTTTATAGCCCTTCGTTAACCCAAATTACCCTACACAACTTGCAATCTATCCTAATCAAAGCGGAACCATGAAATTAGAAATGACAGACTTGCTTACCTTCAATCCTTAGCTAAAACCCAACTTTTTCTTCTTTATCTTCCTCCCAAATAGCAAGCTCATGATCCCAACAGCTCCTCCTCTTCACCATACAGGTCCAAAATAAATGAGAGTTGGGAGGGAATGAACTCTACTTAAATTTACAATTATTTAGGGCAGCTAATTACCAAAAATGTTATTATAATTGAAAAATATACTTACCAAAATTTGGTTTGTCACATTCCACCCTCCTCAGAAAAAGTTTCATCCTTGAAACTTTAAACTTCATTCCAAAGGTGAGGATACTTGGTTTTCATCATCTCCTCAAGCTCCCAAGTTGCCTCATCTTCAAATTGATTGTTCCATTGCACCTTTACCACCCAAATCACCTTGTTTCTGAGCTGCTTCTCCTTGCCATCAAGTACCCTGATTGGCCTCTCAACACACTACAAGTTCTCCTCAACTTGAATGTCCTCTGGTCTCAACACATGAGACAAATCTGGCTCATACTTATGTAGGAAAGATATATGGAAAACATTGTGCATCTCACTCATAGATGGTGGTAATGTTACTCGGTAAGCCAACTTACCAATCCATTCTAGTATCTCATATGATCCTACATACCTGGGACTCAATTTACCCTTTGTGCTAAATCACATTACTCCCTTCATAGGGGATACCTTCAGGAATACCATATTCCCACCTAAAACTCTAGATCATGCCTCCTTGTATCAGCATAACTCTTCTAGCGTGACTGAGCAATTCGTATCTTCTCTCTAATCTAAACCACCTTATCCATAATATCTGCAACCATCTGATGACCAACCAATGCTCTCTCACCAACCTCATCCCAGTGTAAAGGTGATCTACATTTTTGTCCATACAGTGCCTCAGATGGAGCCATCTGAATGCTTGAGTGATAATTATTATTGTAAGCGAACTCTGCTAAAGACAAGTACTCTATCCATGACCTGTCCTAATCCAGTACACAAGCTCTCAACATATCCTCCAATTGCCTATTCACCTACTCTGTCTGTCCATCTATCTACGGATGATAAGTGGTGCTAAAATCCAATCTAGTTCCCATAGCCTTGTGCAAAGCCTTCCAAAACTCGAAAGTAACCACTAATCCATGATCAGTAATAATAGACTTAGGTGCTCCACAAAACCTCACAATCTCCTTATGATAGATCTAGGCATAGTTCTTAGCTGTATAAATAGTCTTTACAGGCACAAAGTGAGCTACCTTAGTTAGTCTGTCCATAATCACCCATATGTTGTTATAACTTTCCGTAGTACATGGTAGTCTCATAATAAAGTCTATAGTTATATTTTTCCACTTTCTGTTAGGTAACTCTATAGGCTGTAACAATCCTCCTGGCCTTTGGTTTCTGCTTTCATCTTCTAGCAGGTCAAACATTTAGTTACGCATTGGGCTACATCACTCTTCATACCAATCCACCAATAATGTGTCTTCAAGTCATTATACATCTTTGTGCTTTCTGAGTGGATAGTGTAAGGCGAATAATGAGCCTCCTCTAATATCTTCTGCACTACAGTTGCATCTCTTGGAATTGCCAACCGATTCCTGTACCTCCGAATATCATCTGAGCCCACCAAAAAGTAAGGCAACTCTCCATTCTGAGCTCTCTCCCTTAAGTTTTGAAATTCTTCATCCGCTATCTCTTCCTGAGCCCTTTTTATCTCATCTATCAAGGTAGGCTGAATAGTCAACTAGCACACCTATGCCACCAATCCTTCCATATACACTTGAAGGTCCAATTTTCTCAATTCCTCAAATAGTTCTACCTTCTTATAATCATGCAAGCCATTCTACTACCTAACTTTTTGCTTAATGCATCAGCCACTACATTAGCTTTCCTCGGATGATAATGAATCTCTAGATCATAATCTCTTAGTGATTCTAACCACCGCCTCTGCCTCATATTCAACTCCTTTTATGTAAAAATGTACTTTAAACTCTTGTGATTAGTATAAATGTCACACCTCTCCATACAAGTAATGCCTCCAAATCTTTAATGCAAAGATCACTGCCGCTAACTCTAGATTATGTGTCGGATAGTTCTGCTCATGTGGCCTTAACTATCTAGAAGCATGCTATAACATTATCATTCTGCATCAATACACATCCCAGTCCATTTTTAGAAGCATCACTATACACCACAAATCCACCTTGCCTAATGGCACTGTCAACTCTGGCGCTTCCACCAAACGCCGCTTTAGTTCTTGAAATGCTTCCTCACACTTGTCTATCCAATCAAATCAACTCTCTTTATGAGTCAGTCTGGTCATAAGCACTGCAATAGTGGAAAATCCTTCCATAAATCTTCTATAGTAACCAGCTAATCCCAAAAAGCTCCTCACCTCATCACATTAGTCGGCCTTGGAAAATTCATTACTGCCCCTATCTTGTGAGGATCCACAGAAATACCATCTGTTGATACTACATGTCCCAAAAAGGTAGCATTGTTCATCCAGAAATCATATTTCTTTAATTTGGCATACAACTTTTCCTCCCTAAGCTTCTGCAATACTATCCTCAAATGTTGTTCATGCTCCTCCTTATTCTTAGAGTATATTAGAATGTCATCAATGAAAACCACCACAAACTGATCAATATAGGGTCTAAACACTCTGTTCTTCAAATCCATGTACACTATTGGAGCATTGGTCAGCCCAAAGGGCATAACCAAGAACTCGTAGTGCCCATATTTGGTTCTAAATCCTATCTTAGATACATCCGTAGCCTTTACCCTCATCTGATGATACCCTGATTGCAAATTAATCTTTGAATACTTTCTTGCTTCTTACTACTAATCCAATAGATCATCAATCCAAGGCAATGGATACTTATTCTTAATAGTAACCTTATTCAGCTCTTTGTAGTCGATGCATAGTCTCAAACTATCACCTTCTTCACAAACAACACCAATGCCCCCATGGCGACACACTAGGGTGAATAAACCCTTTATCTATCAATTTTTGCAACTGTTCTTTCAATTCCACCATCTCCACTGACGTTATACGATACGGAGCTCTCAATATCAGCCCAGCTCTAGGTTGGAGATCAATACTAAACTCCACCTCTCTCTCCGTGGGTAACCCTGGTAACTCCTCTGGAAACATATCTGGAAAATCTAGAACTACAGGAGTATCCTCTAATAGTTGATGCTCAAAATGAGCATCTACTGCAGACACTAGGTACACTCAATGATCCCATTATCAAGATGAGTTTAGGCACTTCACCCTTAGGTAAACTCCTAAAAATAATATCAATTTCATCTAGAGTCTTTAAAGTCACCTGCTTAGTCTTGTAGTCTACTTTGGCCTCATAATTGGACAACCAATCCATACCCAAGATAATATCTAATCCTTCCATGTTTAATACAATCAAATCTATCACAAACTATCTACTCTCTATGACTATGGGGATCTCATAGCATATCTCAGATGCTACATTGATTATTCTCAATGGTGTAGACACTATCACATCATGAATCATGGGATATTTTGACAATCCAGCTCTATTCACAAACATAACAAAAGCAAAAGATAGAGAAGCACTAGGATCAAATAATACACAAGCCATATGATCATAAACATAGAGGTTCCCTATCACCACCTCCTCCAATGCCTGAGCCTCCTGAATGTCGGCTTCCTGAGCCACTGCCACCACCTGAGGCCTCTACCCATCATATGGTCGTCATAATGCTTGGTTCTGCCTTTGTCCATCATATTGATGCCCTGTTGCCTGATTCTATCTTTGTTCCTCATATAGATGACCTTTACCTCTACCTCTAATCTGAGCTCCCCCATGGATGGGCTGTTATGCCATCCTCTGATCTCCCTACTATAAGTATGGATAATTTGTCCTGATGTGCCTAGGCTCTCCACAAGAAAAACAAGTCATTAGGCACGTTGGTCCTTACTCTATCTCTCTATTTTTCCTTAGAGCCAATCTACCCCTCTTCTCTCCTTGCCTCTACCTCTCAAATGTACATTGTGCAACATGGTGGCCAATTTGCTTACAATTGTAGAACACCTTCTTTGGAGGTCCATTATAAGTTTGGTTAGTTCTGAGCTTCTGCCTACGTTCTTGGCCATAGTCCTTAATTCCCCACTTCTTATCCCTAATCTTATTATGTTCCTCTTCCTCCCTTTCCACCACTTTGGCCCTCTCCAAGATGTCCTCATATTTCATCAACATAAAGGGAGCCACATCCTGCCTGATAGACAATCTCAGGCCCTCTTAGAACTTTCTGGCTATCTCCAAGGAGTCTGTCTATGCCCATGGTATGAATCTAGCTAGAGATCTAAATTGTTCATCATACTCTTCTACTGTCCTCTTTCCCTGATACAAGGAGATAAATTATGTTGCCCTTTTAGCCCTCTCGCTAGTTGGTACATATCGACGAAGGAACCTCTCCCTGAAATCCGCCCATTTCATGTTTACCCCATCATCGGGTACTGTATGCTTCTCTGTGTTTCACCATCATTCAGCATCTCTTTCTAGTTTATAGACTGCATATGGTACTTTTTGCCCCTTAGGACACTTCATGTAGGTGAAAACCTTTTTCATTCTTGTATCCACTCATCGACCACCTTGTGATCCTTCTCTCCCTTAAAGGTTGGAAGCTTCATGTTATGAAACATCTTCATATTCAGCTTTGGTCCAGGCTGTTGCTGTATCATCTATCAAAAGTTCATTGCATAGTTCCTCCAGCTATTCTGCCTTCTGGCCAATTCTAGTTCACTAGGTCCAACCTGTGATGTGGATTCTCCAGTCGACCTCCTCTATGCTTGGAGAAGCTCTTGTAATGTCTGAGTCATCCCCAACATCATGTTCATAATGGCTCTAAACTCTATTGCCCCCACTCATTGAATAGTCCCACCTTTAGACCCTGGCACATTTGACCTACTACTTCCTACAATTGTTGGTCCTCTTTCAACCTCTAGAGTTTCCGCATTCTCTCAATCACTCTTCCTTTGGCTAGGAGCCTCATTATGTTCCCCCTCCTCAACCATTTGAGGTGTATTCTTCTGCTCTCTCGGTGCTTCTCTTGGTATTTCCCTCCTAAGAGCCTCTTTTTGTACCTCCCTAATTACCACGCATGTGGTCCGTGACCTAATCACCCTTCTTACAGGCTCCTCCTCCACCGTAGGGGCTTTTTCCTTGTCAACATGCTTCCTTGGTGCCATTCTACACCAATGAATATTATATCGTTACACAAAAGCAAACCAATTAGCACTTATGCAATCCATTCACATGACTTGATAGTGGAACTGCCTAGGATCTCTAATTCCATTCCCTATATTAGCACTTCCCCCACTATCAATGATTTCTCTCTCTCATTTCTACTTGTCACAACCTTTCTATCTCTTCAGTTTCCTAGTTATTATCATGCCTTACTAAGACTAACCATGCTCTGATACATCTCTGTAACACCCCAAAATTCAGGGAGCTACTTACTCATATTTCAGAAAAAGATATTGTCGAAAATTTGGCAAAGTCTCCCTTGGTTTCCAAACCTGTACATACATTTAATCATACATGTACACCATATAAATCCACAAATCCTCATACACCCATAGTCCCATGAACCAACTAGTAGTTTTATGGCATGAAAATAGCTAAGAATCAATAATCAATGAATAATGAAATACATCACCCACCAATAATGAATCAATAACCGACAAGACACATAATTCAATATAATCTCTCTTCAATAGATAATCAATAGTTAAACAAGGAATGTCACTCCATCGCGGCTAGTTTCCATTTCAGGCACCAACCCCCGGTTAGGCTCCTCCATCATGCTTGGCATCTAAAACATAGAAAAGGGTGAGTCTGGGCAAACTCAATAAGTAGGAAAAAATAGTAAAACCTTATAAATCATGTGTAAAGCCACACAAACCAACACTTGCCAGAACAATCATATTTTATTCAATCCAAGCATGCTCATAAGCAATTAAACATACAAATGTAATTTATCCGGTGCCATAAAGGCCACCACTTAGCCACACAGGCTTTGTATGCCACACAGGTAATCTATCAGCCACACAAACCATCCATATGCCACACAGGCAACACCATAGCCATACAGGTTCATCATGTATATCATACATACATCCACATGAACTCTACTACCATATCATACTCACACATATCACATTACATGAACAAAAGTAATCTCAACAAAATAAGTAACAATCTATTCAAAACATCAAATGCATGTGGTAAATTCAAGTACAAAGCGCATTTCATAAACACATCTCAAATCATTAATAAACACAATAAATCATGGTGCCCACATGCCAAACATGCTGATATGCTCAACCACACATAATTTGGTAAGAAACCTACTTACCTCAATCAGAAATAGTTCCCACAATCCTTTTTTCCCAACATTGTCTTTCTATCAAGAATCATTGGGTCTTACATTACCAAATGCACAAAGTTTATACTTAACTTGCTCATCGATCATCATATATAACTTCATACTATTAAATTCATTCAAAATTTATTTCCCCTTTTATTTTCACTTTAATCCCAACATAATTTACTTAATTACATTCCAAATAAATGGCAAAAATCATGCAACTTCATCCTACTTGCAAATAATCCATTTACTTAAGTATTTCCTCGAACACTTCCTATGCATTTTTAATTTGCCTTGTTTAGCAACTCAACTCACATGGATTTCATTCTTATTCACATATACTAAATGCTTAACATAATTTCCATGTTAATTAATTCATAACCATACTTATTTATTCACCATAATCAATTTGAAAACATATCTCACATTCTTGCACTTCTGCAAAGAGTATATGTCATTCCTACACTTCACCACCTATTTCTTTTACACTAAAAATCATAATAAACCAAGTATATGTCATCTCTCATCCATTGTCAATTATTTAAGTGCATAATTACTTCAAAATTTTCATTAAAAATCCAAATTCCACTAAATACACATGTCATTGTAATAAATGTCATTTGTGTCAATTATTTGGCACATATGGGGGTTGATTCATCAAAAGTGGTAAACACAAAACTTGTAGCATTTATTTTTATATCTTCAATGAATCAAGAATCACTAAATGTCAAATTCACATGATATGGTTATAGCCAAAATACTACAACTATCTCCAATTCAAGAGGCATCACTTTGTAGGACCAATAAATCAAAATATTAGCTTAATTAGGAAAGTAGTCAACATGAAAGCTATACTGCATGAAATTATCTGAATAATGCAAAACAATTCACCTAATTCTAAGTTTTTATGAAGAAGTTATGGTCAAAATACTAAAACTACTCCAGAATAGTGAAATTACAAAAAATACCAAAAATCATATTAAATTTTCATTTATTTAGGGCCGCCAATTACCAAAATTTTATTATAATTGAAAATTATACTTACCAAAATTTGGGATTGTCACAAACTTGAACCAAAAAAAGCATAGTTTTTTGGAACTTTTAATAAGCAAAAGCAAAAGAATCCTTACCCCAACACACATAATCCAAGATGGAGAAACCATCCAAATCTTTCATGGAGAAATTAGCAAAATATGGGGTAGGGATTTTCTCAGCAAGGGTTTCAACAACAAGGGATTCACCATAACAAAATGAAAAGAAAGTAGAATAGGAGGTTGTTTTGGATCATCTTGCTAATACCACAAACCAATTATCAACCCAAGTAAAACGTTTCATGGAAGAGACAAGAGCCAATTTGCAAACCCAAATCGCTCAAATTCAGAATCAATCTACACAAATATAGAATCTTGAAACTGAAGTGGCTCAAATAGCCAACTTTCTCAACAATTGCTAACAAAGAAATCTGCCTAGCAACACTAAAGTTAATCCACAAGAACAATGCCAGTCAATCACTTTGCGACGTGGAAAGAATGGAGCCTCCAATGAGCAATGGAAAAGAGAAGATAAAAAGCTAATAGCATTTGGAAGTTCCACTAAAGCCACAACCATTGCCTCCTCAAGAACCCATTGCTTCCATACCATTCCCTCAACAATCAAAAAGAGGAGATTGGATAAATAATTTGCAAAATTTCTAGAAGTTTTCAAGAAGTTTCACATCAACATCCCATTCATTGATGCTCTTGCACAGGTGCCTAGTTATGTGAAATTTATGAAAGACATTCTTTCAAATAAAAGGAAACTAGAAGAGTATGAGATAATTGCTCTCATTGAGGAATGTAGTGCTGTCATCTAGAGGAAGTTACCTCCAAAGCTAAAAGATTCGGGAAGCTTCATTATTCCAATTGATATTGGAAATTCTATATTTAAGAAGGCATTGTGTGATCTTGGTGCTAGCATTAATCTAATGCCTTTGTCTATTTATAGGAAGTTTGGGTTAGGTGAAGAAAGACCCTCAATTATCTCTCTACAATTAGCAGACAGATCCATTAAGCACCTAAGAAGCGTTATTGAAGATGTACTTATCAAGATTAACAAGTTTATATTTCTATGGACTTTGTGGTGCTTAAAATGGAAGAAGACAAAGATGTCCCTATCATATTAGGGAGACTGTTCTTGGCTATTGGGAAAGCACCAATTGATGTCCAAAAAGGTAAATTAAAGCTTTAAGTATGAGATGATGAAGTGATTTTCAAGGTTTTCAATGAAATCAAGTATCCAAGAGGGAGTGATAGTTGCTTTCCATTTTATGAAATCGATGCCTTAGTCTCTCAACAATTTGGCAATTCAAAAGATCTATTGGAAGGAAGTTTAAGTCATCCTCGTCATTCTAAACATGAAATGAAATCATCACAAGGAGAGTTTAGTGGCTGGATTTGATTGGTCCAAATAAACAGAACATGGACCTTCTTAAGAAATTCCTTCAATAGCAAAACTGCCAACTCTTAAGCATAAGTCAACACCAACATTTGAAGAACCTAATCACCAAAAAGGCAAAATTCACCACAAAGTTGCAGAGTAAAGGAGGCGACAGTCAAGCTAAACACTATAAATTAGAACTACTTCTTATCCCTTCTCTCTTAGGATTTTCTTATTTTTTTTTGTTCTGTTTTCTTGTCATGATTAGATTCATTTTGGTTTTCTTAATTGTAGATTACCCTATCTTGAGCCTATCATAAGTTCCTTTCCATCATCCAGGCAATCTCCATCCACCATCAGAGGAGATCACATCCCCACAAGGGAGTTTCTTTCCCCCTCATGCATTTATTTTAACATTGAGGATAATGTTCAGTTTAAGTTTTGGGGTATTTGGGAATTTTTAGGGATCTTCATTCAGTTTTGAGCAAAATTTTTTGAATATACTTTTATAAGTTTCACTTTTGATGACTTAGCTATTAACATATGCTTAGTTTTTGACTACCATTACACATGATTTAAAAGGAAAGATAGATGCTATCTAGTGATTTAATAATTCTTATGATAAGTTTTTTATAAAGGATGAATTTTTTATTGAACACTTTGTGTTGTGATCATGTGATGTGTATGTGGATTAATTAATGGTGTTATGAATTTAGTGACTTATTTTGGTTGACATAAGCATACTAGAACTTGTTTGATTATCCCTACAGGCAAAATTTGAGATAACATGTTTACTTGAAAGTGATTTAGGCATTTTGTTTTATCAGTCTGAGCCTTTGAAGCTAACCTATTACACCATGTCACTGGTGTCCCCATTAAACCCTACTGAAAGAATGACATATGCAAAGAATATGAAAGACCACCATTCAACTTTTCTTTCTTTAACCTCATCATCCAAATCCTTTAAGCCTAGAACACTATGTTTGACCTATTAAGAGATATAATCTATATACATGGTTGTTAATAAGATATGAGTGAAGTAAAAGAAGATAAGTTTCAGAGTATTAAAAAGAAGAATGTTAAAAGAATAAAGAAAAAGGGATAAAAAGAAAATAATCAATAAGGATTCAACTTTCAGTTGGCAGGATCACATTTGAAAGAACTCAAAAGAAAATAAGTTTGGGGTGTTGTAGTAATGCAACCCATAAAAATAGAAAGAACCCCAAATAATAAGTTAAAAGAGTGAAAATTCATGTGCAACTTATTTATGATCTCCAAGTAAGTGGGATGAGTGTCAGACAAAGAAGAATGAAAAGACCCTTCTGATCGAGAATGGCTAAGCAAAATTTGTTCGAAATTAACTTCGAACAAAGTAATGGTTTAGTGAGTTTGTCCAAAGCTTACTTTGAATAAATGGGATGAAGTGTGGGACTAACTGAATTGGCCAAATTTGTCTGAACTTAATGCCTTCTTCCTAAAATCATGAAACAGACAGTGTTATAGACATTCCCTCACCTGATGCTTGCCCAAAGCAGAAATTTGTCTTCTCACTCAAGGTAGGAACGGTAATTTAGGCATTCTAGTCAATGAGAATTAATTAGAGGATGGTGATTTCAAAACAACTAATTAGCATGGTCTTCTATAATTAATAGAGGTCACCTACCACCAACGGCTAGAATTTAAAGTAAATATAAATGGAGTAAAGCTGGTTGAAATGAACAAATTTTAAGAAAAAGAAAAACTGATTGCTTACTCTTTCTTAAGCTACAGCCTGCATTCATCTTTCAAATAAGCTGAGAGCCTTTACACTTAATCCTTCTACATCATTTCTGAAAGGCCTCCACTACTTTCTAGGAAGATTATTTACCTCTAAATTTAAAGCTTTAAACTCTTCCCCTAAGCTTACAATGAGATATTTGTAAAAGTGTGCTTAAACTTTCACATCCTTATATCCTCTTGAAAGGATATAAAACCAACAAACTTATACAGGTTGGTTTTCAAAGCTTACCAACAACTTATGTGAGAAAATAATAAATAACGATGTATCAAATGAATGTCTCTTGAAAGGCAGAGTGTACAGAGTTCAATAATAAAAACACAATGAATGTTGGCTTTGAATGTGGAAATATTTTGATTAAAAGTATATGAAAATGAAATAGAATTAAATAGATAAAAGGGAAGAAAATAACAAAAGAAGGCGGATAAGCGAAACTGGCACTGACGGTGCCAGATCGCGGGATATATTAGGGGGCAGTCCATTTCTTGGTCGTTCTGTCCTGTTTTTGGCCGTTCCATTTCTCCCTTTTGCCACACCTAAATCCTATGATTTCCACACCTTTTCATGCCATTTTGGCTAGGATTAATCATGTTTAGAAAAGAAAACCCATCTATCTTACTTTCTAACAAAACAATTCTTTGGTTTAGATGGTGAAGGAAGAAGCAAATCGGATTTCTTGCAAATGGAGTGTGCTACTTCAAGTTTCGAGCTTGGATTCTTGTCCATGGGAGAAATTCATGCTAGAATATCATGGTAAATCACTTTTCCCCTTCTAAAATTTGGATATTTGTAAATTAGGGTTTTGTAGCTTTTCTTGAACAATGGAAATTTGGGGGAAATAATGGGTATTTGTTAATTGATCATTGGGGAAAATGTTTAATTCATTGATGATAATATTTTAGGGCTTATTTGAGCATGAAAAATCATGATTCATACTAATTTAGGGTTTCATGCTCACTATGAATAGTGACTTTGCCCCAATTTCGTAGCTTATAAGTAAAAATCATGGGGGAAATGATTGATTCATGCTTAATTAGGTTTTGGAAGTTAATTGGATAAGAGAATTGATGTTTTACCATAATTGAGGGTTTTGAGAATAGTGAAATTTGGGAATTTTGTGAATTATGTGAAATTATCATGGGAAAAACATTTAATGCATTGACTATAATGTTTTGAGGCTTGTTTGGGATGATTTGGACATGCAAATGTTTTAAGCCATGACCTAATTGGACTTAAAAAAGTGATTTTTCTGTATGGGCTATGTGAGCCACAGATTGATTGGATTAAATGTCTAATTAGATTGTTATTGAAGTTAATTGCATGCTAGTTATGTTGTATGATGATTGCATTTTGTTGGAAATGGGAATCCTTAAGAACCCTTGTTGAGATGTTACGATTTACATAGTGCCTATTAGTCATTTGATAAAATGTTCCAATGAGAGGTAAATTGTGTATAAAGGGTTTGATTATAACCCTAAGACCCTTATAGAAGGGAATGAAGGATTAGTCATTTAGGATGTAATTTATTGAAAATGAAACTATTCCACAATGATAGAATGTTCTAATGTGTTATACATAAATTGGATCATACTTGTGTAGGACTATTGATATGAATGAAAAGTTAAGGAACTGATGAGGATTGATGAACTGGCACTTCACATAAGTTAAGTAGGCTTTCTTTCGAATATATTATTGAAAGGGGATAGTAATTATCCCAAAGGTTGTATTTATTTGATTTCGAGCATAAATATATAAATGGAGATTATGGACATCCCATAAATCTTGGTTTTGTAATAAAAGAATATGACATGTAGATGATGTGTAGATTGTTGAGAATAATTATGTCTCAAACATATTGTTGTTATTATGTAAGCATATAGGGGATAGAGAATATCCCATTTATGTGAGGATTGCATAAACGCATGTATTAATGGAATGGTAAGCATTCTAGGGTATAAAAAGATGATAGGTTATGTGGTTACCTTCATAGCATAAATTGATATGTGGTGCCCAAATGGCGTAGATACGATAGTATAGACATGAGGGGTTCAGAGTAATGGTATAAGTCGATGTTTGGTGCCTGAATGATATAGATATTTTATGCCCAGAGTGGCCTAGATGTGAAGTGCCTGAAAGGCACAATTGTATTATTGGTCTGAATATGGTATTAATCTGTATTGTGCTAACATGGCACTATTCTGATATGGATTGTCTTTTGGCTAATGATATATTAGATCATACGATTGTAAACATATTGCTATTTTTCATTATTTTCTATTATGTCTACTTACTGACTTTGCTCGGACTCACGCCTTCTTATTTAAATTTTAAGTAGACATGTTAAGCAAAGGAGCTCAAAGATGATGGTTTTTATTATGATTTGTATAAATTACAAATTTTAAATGCTTATGATGCATCTATATTCATTCAAAACTGCATTAAAATAATCAATGATTTATTTTGAGTATGTTTAATGATGTAAATGTCTTGGCATGTCAAAATGGTGAATGTATATGGTGTGGATGGGCATGTAATATACTAGTCATGATTATTGCCGTCATGGGGTGACGCAGGTTCTGGGCCGTGGGTATGTTGAAAGGGTTTATTGATTTTATGGTTTATGTTATTGTTGATAATTATGTTTATATTAAAAATTGTTGAGATGAATAATAGAAAATTATATGATGAATACAGGTTTATATTTATATAATATAGGATAGACTCTACCGATTTATGGTAGGAAATTTTCCTTAAATTTTGGAAAATTATGGGATTATTAGAAGATTTCTCTTAAGAAGAAGGGAAATTGTAGCATTCTGCATTAGGCTCAATATGGTATGGTTAAAATGCATAGGATGGGGTTGCGGGGCGTTACAAAATCTTTCTTTTATAAGCAATGGAATATATCTTAGCTAATATGATTATTTTAATCGGCTTTCTGACCGTTTGAAAAATCTTCTTATAAGCTTTGGAAGAAGCTTTAGCTCTTATGGTTATTTTAAGCTTCTTTTTTGACCATTTGAAAAATAAACTGGAAGCCTTATCATCATCTTCAGCTTCTGTCCAGCTTTTTCCATCTTCAGAAGTTCTGAGATAAGTTATCTAGAACTTTTGCGAACTGATTTTGGTAGTTGACAGTCTCAACGGTCATATTTCTGCTTCTCCTAACCTTCTAATAAGTTCTAAAGAGCCTCTAAAGCTTAATCTTTATTTCCGATGAATTTCTTATAACTAGCCTTCTTGAAAATGCTTCTAAAGATTTTCTAAGTTGCCTCTGAGCAACTTCTGAGTTGCTTTTTACAACTTTTGAGAATTTTTGTAGTGTGCATTTTGCCTTTGCATAGAACATTATTTTTAGGTTACCTCTAACAAGCTTTTGTATAACTTCTAAGTTGGCTAAGATGACAACATTTCTACATGTTTATTCATTTTAGAATTTATGAAGTCTGAAAACTTATTTCTGACAAGTTCATCAATCACGTTCTTGCTTTTGAGAAACTTTTGAGGGGTTTCTGAGAGATGGATTTCTACTTCTGATGAACTTCTTATATCTAGGTTGTTTGAAGATGTTTTTCTAAAGATCTTCTATGTTACTTTTGAGAGTCTTCTGAGCATAGAAATCTTCTATGTTCATTCAATTTAATTGCCATTGATCTTCTAAAACTTTGGAAGCTTTTCTAAACTATTTCTGGAGACATCAAAAATGTTTTGTAAATGATTCTGAGTTCACGCCTTATTTTTGAAGGAATTTTGAAGAGCTTCTAATTGGATTATGAGTTTAGAAATATCTTCTAAACTTATAGGCTATACTATTGTTGATCATCTCTGAAGTTCTTTTGATGAACTTTTGATTGCAGAAACTATTTCCAAAGTAGAGCATTCTACTTCTAAAGTGTTTCTAGTGACTTGGGCATGCTTCTGAGCTACCTTAGAATTATTTTTGAAGTTTTTTCTATTGAACTTTTATTTGTAGAAATGTTTTCTACAATGCTTTTGCATGCTTCTGAGTAATTTTTGAATGTCCCCAGAAGTTCTTACTGGTGAACTTCTGAGTACAAAAATGCCACTCTTCTTAGGCCATTTCGCTTCTGAGGTGATTTTAGAGAGCTTCTGAGCTACCTCCATAGTGCGAGTTTGCTTTGGATTTAATCCTAAAGGTGTTTTGAATTACACTTCTGAGCTTTACAATTAATCTTTGAAGGGGTTCTAATTTGTCTTCTTGCATATTTCTAAGAATCTCTGAAATGCTTCTTTGCATTATGTGTTTTCTCTGAAATGCTTCTTAGCATTTTTGAAGTACTTTTGAGCTTGCATTTTTAAAATAGTCTCGAGCTTGCATTTCTGAAATGGTTCTTATCTTCACGCTTTGACTTCTGAAATACTTGTAAGTATTTTTGAATTGCTTCTGAGGATTGGAATTAATTCTAAAGTCACTTCTAATGGTGTTCTGCTTTTTTCCTTAGCTTGTGATGAGGTTCTAAGTAACCTCTAAGATACTTCTGAAGATTTGAGTTAATATCGAAGTTACTTTTAAGTTAATTCTGATGGGATTTTGAGTAACTTCCGATGAGAGTTATATTTTTTGAAGTACATCTGAGACTTGGACTTTCTTCTAATTCTTTCTATTTGAGCACTCCTTAATTATCTTCTTTTGATGACTTAATGTGATAAGCTTTAAACCAAATAAAATTACTATTAATGATGTTTATAATATGTAGTTACTCTCCTTAATGAATTAACACTGCAACACTTGGAAAGTAATCAGTTTGTACCTTAACTCTTCACTCAAATGTTTTTTGATCATCAAAACTTAGATACTTAAATACATTCATCACCAAAATCCAGCTAAGTAGGAGGATTAGACTAAACATATTGGGCACTAAAATTTTTGAATTTTCATAGGCAACTTGTTGGAGAAGAAAGATTGCTACAACTGAATGAGATGGATGAACTTCATAACGAGCATTATGATAATGCCAAGATATACAAAGAGCATGCAAAGAGATGGAATGATAAACACATTCTAAGAAGAAAGTTTAAAATTGGTCAAAAAGTGTTACTTTATAACTCTTGCCTTAGATTGTTTCCTGGTAAGTTACAGTGCAGATGGTCAGGTCTATTCACTGTCACTAGGATATTACCATATGGGATAATTGAAGTTGATCATGACACCAAGAGAACCTTAAAGTGAATGGTCAGCGTCTGAAGCCATACTTTGAAGGAAGATTTGACAAGTAGAAGTTCACATTGGAACTAAAAGAACTAGCTTAAGGAAGAGAGAGAGTCAAGATGAAGATGATAAATCAGAACTACTCTCCCATTCTTTTTTGTTAGGATTTATAGTTTTGTTTTATTTTATTTAGTTTTGCATTATTTTTCTAGTTATTGAATTTTTGTTTGGTTTTCTTAATCTCAAATAATAACCCCTTGCAACCATCAATAGTGGAATCACCTCATATCTTTCAATTACATCACTCCATTCAGGGAAGCCCTCAATCTTAACTTTCTTTCATTTTTTCATAGTGAGGACAATGTTCAATTTAAGTTTGCGGGTGGGATCACAAATTTTTTTCTCAATGAGCTTCACTTTTTAATAACTTAGCTAAGAAAATTCAAGAGCAAATTATAATAAATGAGGGAATTGAACAGGATTCTCTCTTGATGATCAATAACATATGCTTAGGTTTTTTATTGCCATTATACATGATTTAGAAGAAAGGATAGATGCTACCTTGTGATTTAATGATTCTAGTAATAAGTCTTTCTTTCTAATGAATAATGATTTTTGAGGACATTATGTTACAATAATGTGAACTGTATGGTGTCAGTTGATGATTTTGTAAATTTAGTGACATTGTTTGGTTGACATAAGCATGCTATAACTTGTTTGATTATCCTTCAAAGACAAATCTTAGATAACATATTTACTTGGAAATGATTTAGGCATCATTTGATCAGTTTGAGCCTTTCGAGCTAACCTAGTATATCATGTCACTAGCGTCCCCATTGAGCTTTAATAAAAGAACGGCATATGCAAAGCATGTGAAAGACTACCATTCAACTTTTCTTTCTTGAGCTTTATCATCCAAACCCTTTTAGCCTGAAAAATCATGTTTGACCTATTAAGAGATATAATTTGTATACATGGTTGTTGGAGAGGTATGAGTGAAGCAAAACAAGTTTGGGGGTAATGAAAAGAAGAATGCCAAAATAAAAGAAAAAGGACAAAAAGAAAAGAATCAATGAGGATTCATCATTCAATTGGGGGGAAACATCCCAATGAATTAAAATAAATAAGTTAGGGGGTGTGGTAGTAATACAACCTATAAAGAAAGAGAGAACCCCAAACAAAAAGTAAAGAGAATGAACATTCATTTACAAATTCAACTATGATATATTACTTTGTAAATACTTATACATTTTCTTTTATTATCCAAACCCAAGGCTCCATTACAATCTTAACAATGACCTATTAATTCAAGTAAACAGAGTTGTCAACACTAGTGGAGAGGGATTATGAAAAGCAAGCTTATGGATATTTTATGAAAGTCATTAGAACCACTAAATTGCATATTTTTGATTGAAAGACATGCATGTAGCATGAGATTGACAAAGCGCACACACACATTGTCACTTCATGAAGGGATTGAAGATGCATGAGTTTCATAAGATGACTTAGCAAGTGTCTTGAATGAATTCTAAGTTATGTGTATATGTGCAATTTGTCTAGCATGTTCTTGAGTAATTAAGAGAGATCATTCTAATTATTTCATTAGTTTGGTTATGATTTTGCTCAAGGATGATCAAAAGCTATGTTTGGGGGTATTTGATAAGCTCATATTTTATAATATTTCAATACCTAAATTCACATATGTTTTCGACCCTATTTTAATTTAAATTTAGTGGTTTAAAAGCACATTCTAGTAAATCTGCACTGAACTTGGTTATTACTTGATAAGTGAATTTTGTTATTTATTATGTCTATTTGCAGATAAAGTGAAAAAAAGACAAGGTAAAGAGGTCTAGTGACGTGGAAATTCAACTAGATGCTGTAACATTTGAAATGTTCCTTGGGTACTTGGAAAATAGAGATTTGTATACCACAACATTAAAATCTGATGTCACAGTATTAGAATAATGATTGCATTACTTGGGATAGTCAGAGAGTTCAATGTTGTGATAGTATAGTGAATATTAACTTCTATTCACATTTAATGTCAGAACCTCAGTCAAAAGTTGCAATCTTCGAGGTGAAGTGAACTTCTAATGGAAGTGAATCCCTACCACCACATGAAGAGTAATGATTGATCTTTAGAACTTTGCACTTCTCAAGTGAATATTAACGTCAGAACATCTGAAGCAATGGAGTAAATCTCTGAAGTAGTGGAGTGAAGCTTTTCCAAAATTCTGAAGTAGTGAAGTATTGATCTCAAAAGTGCAAATTTATGAGCAGCAAAATAATAATGTCAGAAGTGCATTAGAGATTCTGACATAGTTCAAAATATTGATCTTTAGAATTTTTGAAGTAGCTTCTAGGATGGTGACTAGTTTGATGCGATTTTGACAGATATTCTGACCAGTTCAGTCAAGAAAAAAATTGAGGAATTATAATCTTTAGAATTTCTGAAGCAGCTTAACCTTTAGAAGTGTGTTAGAAGTTCTAAAGGGATTCTGATGTGGTTCAAAAGGTCAAAACTTAGAATTTTTGAAGTAGCTTAACTTTCAAAAGTGAGTCAAAAGTTCTAAAGTGGTTCTAAATCACATCAAAAGTGTAATAGAGGTGGTTTATGAGAATTGCAATAGAGGTTGACAGAATATAGTTATGAGGCTCACGGAAGAGGTTCTGAGTGGTTTTTGAAGTTCTCAGGTAGTGCAATAGAGGTTTCTGAAGAGGTGCTAAATAGGTTCTGAATAATGTCAAAAGAGGTTCTGAGTGGTTTCTGACATTCTTAGAAGTGGTTCTGAATGGATTCTGAGATTTTGAGAAGTTGACAGAATTTCTGAAGGGGTCAAAAATAACTTTAGATGTGTAATAGAATTTCTGCAGGGGTTCAAATGCTTGATCTTCAGAAATTCTAAAACTCTTTTAGAACTTTTGAAGCAGTGAAATTTCAATCAATCTTTAGAATTCCTAAAGCAGCTTAACAAGAAAGAAAATTCTTAAGCTTCAGAAGGATTTTTTAATAGTAATTTTCAGAAGTTTGAAGATTTCAGAGTGTTTTAGAGGGATGAAATTACAAGTTGTAGCATTGTTGGTTTTAGAAGTTGTAGAATTATAGATTATTTTTAAGTGTGCAAATTGAGTTATTTTTAGAAGTTAATTTTCATGCGTTAGATGCTACAAAATTTTAGAGTCCAAGACATGTAGATTGTGAAGTTATTATTAGAAGCAGATTTTTAGGCACTTGTGTTGTAATTTTTAGAACCCACAATGTGCAGCAACTCAGTTATTTTGAGAACTTTTTTTTTTATGCATTGTAATGTTTTGGAAAGTATTTTTTTGTGGAGAATTATGAGTTATTATTGGAAGAGTATCTCTATGCATAGTGGAGGAATTCTAATAAAACCCTACTGCTTGGGTTATTTAAGGCCATCCAGGGATAGAGTTTTGTATAGAGTTGGATGAGGAGATGGAACATTTTCAAGGAGACAAGAGAGAAGAGCTTTGGAGCAAGGAAGATCATTGGAGAAAATCACCGCAACCTAAATATTTTCCTTTCTTTCTTTCTAGTTCATCTATTATTTTTGAATCAACATTCGAACTTGGATTATAATGATGTTTATCAATTACTCAGTTGGTTTTAGTTCAATTATGATGTTCTAAATTTCTTTTATCTAGGGTTAGATGGATTCTAGTAATGAAGCTTGAGTTGATATTTGATTTTTAAGTTTGATTATCTTCTTCTTCATTGTTTTTTCTTTTTTATGCTTAATGAGTGTATGTGCTTAGCTACCATGTGCATGAACTAAGATTTCTAATTCATAATTGAGAGAGGTGAATTAGGAATAGACTCTTGAATTGAAGAATATATGATGCAATGAAGTCTAGAGATAACCATTGTAAATATGCAATCTATGTGAGTATGACCTTATGAGCTCTTATATTACGCATGGATGCATAAGCTTAATGGGTTTATTGATTTGGATTTTCATGGAGACATAGTAGATTACTTCAATAGGCACACCTATCATGTCACTTGAGAAAGGGTGATAGATACTTTAGTGCATCTGATTCACAATGACAGGAATGATAATTTACTTAAGGAAATTCATCAATACAAGTCGATTTACTTGGTGAACTTGAATCCCTAGATATTTCATCCATTGATCTTTCTTCCTTTGCTCTTGCGATCTATTAACTTCATTGTTCTGTTTAGATTTACTTTTATAACATCTTCTATAATTCACTTAATCAAATAATACTGAGTTGATATATGTTTTATACTTAGAGTGTAACAAAACACTTTCTCGTGGGAACAATACTCAACCCACCTCACCTATATTACTTGTGACCATGTATACTTGCATGAGAGCCAACAATCCATAGCTCCAAATAGCAAGAGCAAATGAATGTTTGAGACTGGCAACAATGTCTATAAGCTTAAATGAGAAAATCATCAAAGGAAGCATCAAAGGAGATAGGTTATCTAACTTGATTATATATTATGGATGCCTCTAAACTACATTGGATTTGAATAGATTTGAATTCATTGCTTTGAGCCAAATCATTCTGAAAAACTTTGAAATAATTGACTCTTAAATCTATTATAATGCTAAGGCATAGTCAAGCCTGTTTGGAAAAATTCACGATTTAAGGTCTCGAATAGAAATTTCATTCTTAGTTATTCCTTCTGTAATCATATTTAAAGCTTGAACTCTTAAAATAAAACAATTTGAAAATTGTATTAAATGTCTATATGATGATGCTTGTGTTATAAATTGCTCCTTATTAAAACACAATTAATACATAAGTGAAGCATGCCTGAACATGTGCAAAATGAGATCACATAATCAGTGTTTAATGATAAGATGGTTGATATGTAATGATCTGTAAGGTTTAAACTCTTAAAAGTATGAAACACCTTAAATAAAACTTGAAAGTTAAGTAAATACATAAAGATTAATCACATAATATGAATGTTTGGCATGCTATTTTCTGCTCAGCATGTTATAACTGTTAAACATGATTAGGTTAAAAAAAGAAGTATCAAAAGATAAAAGAAACTAATCATTAAGAAAAATCATTTGAAATCCTAGGAACCCTCTCACTTCCAAGTAATATGAGCAATAGAGAATATAGAAAGGGAAAGGAGTAGAAGAGGATAATAGGAAGAAAGTGCCCACCCCTAAATTTTTAACTAGGAACATTACAGCATATCAAAGTTTTATACCTCTATGCTAGGCAGACTAGTCCACACTCTAAAAGAGATTGACTTGAGGTCTTTGGATAATTGCAAATCAAAAACTTGACGAACTACCAAAGATGGACTGAGTTAATAAGAAGCACCCATAGAACTAATCAAAGGGCCCAATTCTGAACCTGGTATCTGGGAAATATATGCGTAGGATAATACAGTGTGGATAACAAAATATTTGAACATTTTTCATATTTCTATAAATGAAGAGTGACTGTGTAGAAGCTACTATTTTAAGAAAATGGAAATCAAACTATCGTAGTATATGATAAAAATGAATATGACATAGAAGAAAGAGCAATAATGAAAATCTTAAACAGTATCTAAGAATAAATCAAAACTAAATGAATTAGGAAAGGAAGTAACATAATTAAAAGAAGGAATGCTCTTAGATAAGCCTATGAATCTAGATATTCTTCTTTTAGGACTAGAAACAACTCCCTAATAAAATGTTGAGGTTTGATCTATATAATTCTGATGAAAAAAACTTATCCATTATCCATAAAATTCTTATATCAAACTATGACCTTGTTATCAAACTAGAAGCATTATTTGAAATACCCTTGCATAGAATGCCCTCAAATCTTAAAATCACAAATGTATACATGACTGAATCTATATTAATCTATCATATCTAACAAGTCAGTTGTGTGATTTCAACACTTTCAGTAGCAAACATATGATGTTTAACTATAATATAGGAATGCCTTCTATTGAAACATACAACACAGGGAAGTTTACTTAAAAATCGCATGCATGAACTTCATGCGATATTCTCTTTTCAAGCCACGATAAAATAAAAGAAAGTGAGAAGAAAGAAAGATTGAAGGAGCAATGAAGAATATTAAATCAAGTAGAGAAAATCCAAATGAATCCACACACATAATAAGTTGATACAAAATAGCAGAATTCCCAATCAAAAACTATCACTCTAATAGATAAAAAGCAAACTAATTATTCAGTTAATGCATCTATGACAACTTTGAGCTCTTCTATCATTTGATAAGCCTCAGCCAACTCTACCTCAATGCCATGATACAATCCATAACTTCCATATAAGCAATGTAGTGTTTGGTCAGAAGATGATCATAGTTATGATTTGTCCCTCTAGTCTAAAATAATTCCTCCCTTAATTGCTTTATCTCCTCATTTAGGAAATGAATTCGTTCAGATGGCCTGGAACTCTAACCATCTTCATCAACCTAAACCTACTTAGAAGGAGAAGTTGATGATGCCATGATTGCTTCCTGACACTAATACCCAACCCTGATTCACTAAAAAGTCATTCTAATCCTCTATAGATGTGGCAGGGAATATGAAGCATCAACACTCCTTCCCAAGAAATGTATTAATTATCTCATTAAAATTTCTTAGCCATCTATCTTGGTAATGACAAATAGAAAGAATGCATTAGCAGCACATACACTACGAGAGAGACAAAGGATAAATAATCGTACATTAGAGACTTAGAGACCCAACAAGGACCCAACTAGGGTCATACACTATCATATCATAATGAAAATAATGTATTTATTACTGTATTGAAAAATGATGAATGAAATTTTTTTGAAATATGAATAGCAGTTTGGTGCCTTTTATGTCTAAATTATGATTTTGATGCATCCTTGAAATGATATGTGAATTGATGCAAGCTTGAAAGTTGTTTACATATCTTTAAAACTTCAATTATCTAATGTTTGAATGTTGCCCATGACATGAACCTACTCTTTATATTGATGAAAACTTATACGATCTCATGTTCATGGTTATGATTTATATGGGTGCATTCTTTAGGGATCCAACAAGCAAATTTTTCTTCATTCTCATAGTTATGCCTGAAAAGTTCTAACATCTAAACAAAAGGCGGGAGACAAATGGTAGAAGCCTAGTTTAAGGAAAAAGAACTATATTAGACAAAAGGTGGAGATTTATATGTTATTTAAATCACAAACTATAAAAGGGGAAAAGAGATCTCATGCTCATAAGGGGGAGCATGCCCCATCCTAAAGTCCCTTTTTTTGTTTTGAAAAAAAGGAGAGATGAATGAAGGAAGACTTATGATGGGTAGATAGAAAATAAAGTTTCATAAGAATAATATCAAACTCCATAGGATTTCACATTTCAATTAGATAGAGGGAGTTCGTGATAGGCTCATTTGCATGTCCTTTAAATGTCACAACTATTGGCTTATTTGCTTGTCCTTTAAATGTCATAAGTCTTCAAGTTTTGTAATCATAAAAAAGGGAGAGATTGTTAGGATTATTGTATATGATTTTGATGACAATAAAACTTACAATTAAGATATAATTTATACCAATGATATATGTGTTCATTGTGCTTGAATTATGGACAAATATGCTTAGAATGTATGTGTGTTAAATCATATGTTTGCACTACACATTATTGAGTTATTATATTATGTGCCTAAATATAGATGTCCATTATCCTTGATCTAAAACATGAAAAAACTATATGAAAATAAACATATTTCAAGATTAAGAATGTAGTAAGTGCAAAAACTTCTAAGTTCAGAACCACAATCAACTACCTCAATCATCTGCTACATCTCATATGGATTAAATTGGTAAAAAATATGAAGATCATAGAAGAAGAGGAAGAAGAAAACCAAGGGTTCAAGATGTGTTGCAAAGAACTTGTTTTTAGAGAAAGATCCTCACGAACAAATGCAAAGCTCATGAGCTTATAATATATCATGTTTTAATGCCTAAATTCGCATATGTTTTGATCGTCTTTTGATTTAAATTTAGGGATTTATAAGCACATTCAAGTAAATCTATACTTAATTTGGTTATTACTTGAAGTGAATTTTATGATGATTTATTATGTCTAGTGGAAGATAATTAGGTGTAAGAAATGAAAGGAAATATGGAAGACATCAAGGTGGAGAAACGAGTAAAATAATGGAGTTTGGATAATGAATAACTATCTGAAAAATAAAGATTCAAAAGCAGAAAAAAATATTAAGGTCAAAAATTCTAAAGGTAATTTTAGAAGTATGTTAGAAGTTCTGAAGTTAACTTAAAAAGTAGGTTAGAAGTTCTGAAATGGACTTGGGCAGTCAAAAAAATTGAGTGTCGTGCCAACCGAATCAGATGCTGTGGCATGTCAGGTAATAAAACCTGACGTTACTTGGAGGAAATTTTGAGTACAGATGAAGAAAGATTCAGTTCAAGTGGTACATAAAATTTTTATCCCTTGAAGTTATCTAACCAAAAAAATTAGGATTTGAAGTTAAAATATGGAAGTTATGGCCAAAATATTGCAACTATCTCAGACTTCAATCTCACTGACAGAAATTTTTGATGTGTAGAACATGGTATCACTTGTGGTCCAATTTTGGCATATTTGGTAGTTGATTTGGAACTCATGTTCAGCATAACAGTTTTATATCTCAAAGTTATCTTTGCAATGCATTAAGAACTACATGATTCTAACTTCAAATGAGAATGTTATATCGAAAATAGTGCTTGCCAAAACTTCTGATACATTAACTCCAGAAGTTATCAAAATGTGTCACTTGTGAGCTCCAACAACTCATGATAGAGGTTGATTTAGAAAAAGTGATCAATATGAAAGATGTAGCTCTTGCCATTATCTATCCAATGGGCTAAGAATCACATAATGTGGAGTTTAGAAGAAAATGTTATGAGCAAAATACTAAAATTACTCTAAACTGTTAGAAATTCTGAAGAGGTTCTGCAGCTTGAAATATAAATGTTTGAAGTTTTGAAGAACTTTTGATGCTCAAAATGTGAAATTCAGAAGTGTAACAGAAGTGGGATAGAGATTCTAAGTAAGTAAAGATAGAATTTCTATACAAGCGAGCATTAACCTAAGAAGTTTTGCAATGAGATAGAGTTTCAAGGCCTGAGCAGTAAAGGTAGAACTTCTGAGTAGTGAATTTTTAAAGTTATGAAGTGGATTAATGAGGAAAAAAACTTTTGAAGATTTCAGAAGAGTGACATGGAATGTTTTTGAGGTCATTAGAAGTTTGTCAGAACTTCTGAGAAGTGCAATTTTGGCCATCAGAAATTCTGATATGCTGAATGTGATGTTGTTGTCCACATTATGATCAGGCATATATTTTTTGTTTTAGTAACTGAGTCCACAAAGCACTTTTAATTATCTAAAATATCTTTGGAATAAATTTCCTTTACATATATTGCTAAAATTTTTAGAAGTATGGAATGTGCAACTTGTTGTAATTTGCTGAAGGTATCTTTGAAAATCAGTGGCGCAACAACTCTGTCTATTGTTGGAACTTTTCTTAAGCATGAAAACAATACTTTTGGGTAGAAAATACAGAGTTATTTTTAGATGAGGATTTTTGTGCATAAAGGAATTGCAATTCTTTGAGGATTTCTATTAAAACCCTACTAGTTAGGTTATTTAAGTTCATCAAGGAGTTCAAAGGAGGAGAGAGTAATGTGGGAGAGCATAGAAACTTTGAAGGGAGCAAGAGATGAAGCTCAAGTTCTGTAATCAAGCCTTTTTTCAGAGAGCTTTCTTTCTGTCTTTAGAATGAATTTACTTCCTTTTCTTGGGGCAATGATGTAGCCCTCCTTGTTATTCATTATTAATAGAGATTGTTGATTTATTGATTCAATAGCATCTTGTTTCATTCATTGCTTATAATATAGTCCTCTGATTTATTTAATTGCCTGATCACCAATTATGTGAATTAGCTTAATTATCTTTTAGTACATGGTTAAGGTAGATGTCATATGCTTAACAATGTACTATGCTTTTTTGAATGAATGAGTGGACGGTTAAGGTAGATGCCATATGCTAAACCATTCTGCTTGGTTCATTAAAGTTCTTCTAATCTTCATGAGTTTTCAATCTCAATTACACTACATGCCATAGGTAATTGAAATGGGAGAAAATACTTGATTTAAACTTGAATGCCTAACATTAATAATCATACAGTGGATAGAACGAATCCAAGATGTTGATTTTATACCAACATCTCAACAACATTGAATTTCATTGAGTGATGAAATCAGATCCCTAGACTCTTACAACCTGGATTCTCTTTTACATTACTTATTAGCATTGTTTGTTGTTATTTTGCATTACACTTTTAGCTACTTAGCTTTTAATTCATCTTGTTGATTTAGGATAACTTAGTTTTAGTAACTAGATATAATTGAACCAATTTGATAGTTCTCTATGGGATCAAACCTTGCTAAGCACACTTTACTGTTATACACTCGTGCACTTGCGAGGAACTATAATTTGACCATCAAAAGCAATGATAGAAACCAGCTTAATACCTCGAGCTAAGGTCAAGAAATGCATACTTTATCTAAGAATATAACCTCAAACAATCCAGAATAACCAAGGCTAAATTCATCCGAGACTAAGTAGAAAAAGGAATATCATCGAAAACTAGGACAGATGTAAAGGAACCTTTGCCTGACCAAGAAGCTGAGAAGTAGATATGAACTATGTCCAAACCACTAATACCCCAGACAAATGCAAAAGACAAAGATGGCTTCTAATAAAGTAATGATTCAGTAAGTTTGTTTGAAACTTACTTCAGGTAAATGAGATGAAACACGGGACAAAGCAAAATGAAGGAACTTCATTCGAAGACTTAAGGCAGAAAACTCAAACAAATGCAACAGAAAAAGACAAGCCTCAGACAAAGCAAAACAAAGAAACTTCAGCTGATCAAGAATGCCTAAAGCAAAATTTATCCAAAACTAACTCGGGACAAAGTAATGATTCAAACAGTTGTTCGATATTAATTTTAGACAAATGCCAAAGAGAAGAAAACTTTGTCCAATGAGGATAAACCTAAGGGAGAATTTGTCTAAGATTAATCTTGAACTAATGCATATAATTGAAAGTCATGCCCTTATTCGATATCAATCGTTATGTGACTAACAATTAATCTAAAGCACCAAAATGACATTTTTTCTCATGCTTTCGGTGAGCAAAATCGTCCATTCACTGTTTCTAGTAATAAACGACACTACAGAGTTTTTCATTATGATAAGTCAAGTCATGAAAAGAACATTTTCACAACAAGTTGATTGTCTCTCTCTTCTTTAACAAAGAAAAATTTTACAATAACTCAAGATAAATTGAAAGCGATGCACTCCAACAAAAGAAATCACAATGGTCTTCTACATTCAATGCTGCTCTTGTTCATATACCAAATGCAATCCATTGCTCTCCAACAGTCAAGTTTTTGAAGAGCTACTTAAGGAGATGAGTGAGACGATTAAGAAAAAAGGAGAGAAGAGGTGAAGGAATATTTTTCAAAAGAGCTTAAATCTTCTATAAATCCTTCTACTCATGGCCAAGAGATAAAAACCTCCAAATATCTATTCAAGTGCTTTATCTCTTAGAATCTTAAAGGCCATCTTCTTCACTACATAATGGGAAGATATTCTACATTGTAAGGAGCTGTTATAAGATCAAGACTTCCCTAGTACTTCAATGAAATACTATGTGAAGTGGATAAGTTTTCTGGTTAACTTGACAACCAGAGAGTTTTTAGTAAGCTTTGGGATAAACCATCAAGTTTGCTGATAATTTTTGAAACTAGTGGGTTTCTATTGAGATCAGAAAATTAGATTGTGAGTTAGTGGTGAGCTCGAGAAAACCATCAAGTTTGCTAGTGATCTTCGAAACCAATGAGTTTCTAGTGAGCTTGGAAAACTAGACTGTGAGTTGGTGGTGAGCTTGGGAAAACCATCAAGTTTGTTGGAGATCTTCGAAACTAGTGAGTTTCTAGTGAGCTCCAAAAACTATATTATGAGTTGGTGGTGAGCATGGGAAAACCATCAGGTTTGTTGGTAATCTTTGAAACTAATAAGTTTTTAGTAAGCTTGGAAAAACTAGTTTTATTCCATTATAAGGGTTATAGTGGAATCCAAGGCACAAGAAGAATGTGCTCTTGAAAGTGTGGAGTAGGGAGGTTGCTCGAAACACTATAAAAATTATAATATCTGTATGTGTGCTTGATTGACTTACTTTCTCACACTTTACTATTCTATCACTTATTCTATAATTACTTAGTACATGAGAATACAAAAAGAGTGGAGTAGAAATGTTACCCTAACCACTATAAATATTGTGTTGCTTGTATGTTGTTTATGATTGATTTACTTTCCTTGCACCTTATTGCTTTATTATTTATTATCTCATAACACATAAGTATAAAAAGAGGGAAATTAATCTTATAATGGTTGAGCAAGAATTTTTTATAATCCCAATTCACCTCTCCCCTCTTGGGTTAAGCCTTCCTACAAGATTCAACAGTTAGTATGATAACTTTTCACTTGGATGTTTGCTTATCATCAAAACTTGGCTATTAATACATATCTTATTGGTCCCATGTAGATCAATAGCTCAAGAAGGGAGGGGTGAATTGAGCATGTAAAAATTGTGGCCAAATAACTTGATGAGCCAAGAGAAAGTAGTCATGTAGGATATATGTAATTTCCATGTTTGATTGTATGACTGCTTCACTTCCAAGCTCAACTTCTCTTAGCCATTCTTATGCCAAATAAGTTGTAATGTGTGTGTGATAATGTGAATGATAACATTATGCTTGATGAAGTAAAACAATTGCACAAGCAACTAATTAAGTGCATGAAAGATAGAATAAACAAGCAAACACACATAGTCAACAAAATTTTAATAGTGGTTCAGGAATCCTGTCCCTACATCCACTCTTCCAAGGGCGCCAACTCATTGTGCCTTGGGTTCCACTATATCCCATACAATGGAAGGACAGTAGTGCTCCCAGCACTCTTCTAGATTCCAACTCTAGGGGGCATAAACGGTGTTCCTGGGGGCTTAGATATAGTGTTCCCAACACTTTTCTGATTTTATGAGCTCACTAGGAAACTCACTAGTTTCAAAGATCACTAGCAGACTTGTTGGTTTTCTAGAGCTCACAAATAACTCATACAATGTGGTTTTCTTAAGCTCACATAACTAATTTGACAACACTCTTTTTACACATAACATTGCCTCTTTTCTTAGGCCAATTTGTACAAAGATTAAGCTCATATATAGAATGATATCTCCTTAAAGCTCATTAGATATCAATGCTCCAGGTATATGATTATGATAGAACATTTAGGCTCATTGTTTATTAGTGCTATGGAGATTGATTATCTAGGAGAAAGCATAGTCTAATTGAGAGATATGATACTAGATTAAGCTCTATTCTTATTTTTCTCTTAGCTTCCTCAACCTTCTTCATTGACACTGTACTATCTTTATATTTCTCCAAAAAATTCTACCCATTGGAGATGGCTTTTTATTAATGTTGAAAACCATTCTGAATTCTCTCGTTGAAAAGTTGTCTTCTTGAGAAGCTCACTTGTAGCTAGAAAGCCTGCAATGCCGCTCTTTGAAGAAGGTTCCTTTCTGATTTTAGCAAACGCCGAATGAAGGCTTTCTGGTTGATTGACTCATTTATTATTATGGAAAGATGCCCATTAAGCCTGAAGGAATGTAGCCTTTGAAAGTTGCAACCTTTATCAGAATGTAGACTGCTTTCCTTTGAATTTTTTTTTACCTTCAACTAATCTCAAATTGTTCGGTTTGCTTTATAAAATTTTCTTTGATTGAGATTTTAACCGGAGAGTGTAGTCAGCGATGTCTAGCATAAATGGCTTTTACTCTTCATGATATGTCATAATTTGTGTGAGGATTTTGTCTCTTGAATTTTGTCTTTTGTAAGTAATAAACAAAGTGACTATGAGTAGATCCACATGATAGATCACTTCATCATTGTTAGAAACCATTGTAACAGTTTTCTTCATCTTCTGGTTTGTCTATTATGAGTAACAGCTAAATTATAGAAGCATAGATGAAGTTTCTCTTCTTCATTGTTCATCAGATGACGTTCTCTTCACAGACAAAGTTTCCTTCATTAGATGAGGTGTCTTTGTCTGTTGCTTTGTCTATTGCAAGTGGTAGATGATCTTTGTGGCGCAGACAGAGCTTCTTCACAGCAGATAAAGTATCCTTCACCAGACAAAGTCTTCTTCTCATCGGTTGAAGTGCCTTTTTCTATTGTAAGTAACAAATGATTCTTCTTGACAGACAAGGATTCTTCCTTGATAGACAAATCATACTTTGTCTATTATTTGTCTATTGAGATCAACAGACGAAGTTGTTGCCCATAGACAAAGTCTTCCAAATGGTTCGTCTGTTGGTTTGTTTATCTTAAGTGATGGACGAAGTTGTGACACGTAAATGAATTCTCCTTCTAGTCGCTCATATGATAGTTGTTTGTTAAGTAACAGATGATTCGTTGAGGCATGGATGACTTGCTTCTTTAAAGGGTTGTTTGATGGATTTGTCTGTTGCTATTGGCAGACAACTCTTGTAGGTGAAGATGACAAACAAAGTTTTCTTCTTTAGTTGTTGTGTCACTTCTTCTTCATCTTTTACATTTTATTTAGAGATTGCAAACAGGTTCTTTGGCCTTTTCAGTTTTTAGATGAGCATTATATAATAGACAAATGCTTGAGTAATTTTGTCTTCATTTTGGCTTCTTCATTTGTCTGATTTCTACTCCATTTTATCTCTGCTTCTACAAACTGAATTCATTTTTGTGTTGTCGATAGGTATTGATTATAATTGATTTTTCTGACTTGTCTATGAAATGATTTGTCTGAATATTCTTGAAGCGGATGTTATCTAACACTAACTTTATCTGTAATTAATTTGCTTGATCACTCATTGAGGCTTGAGTTCCATGACTACAGATTTACTTGATGGCTTCTTTTCAAAGTTTTAGTGTCATTCTTTTTTATCATTCTTATCTTCTTTTGATTAGTGGATTGTGCTTGCTGATGTATTCACTATGTACACTGTCCACTATATTCAAATTATTTTCCTGTATATTTAGACCTATTTCTGCAATGCTTGGGAACACAATTGTTAGTACCATACATGTTCACTCATATGTTGTTGTACATCATCAAAACTTGACTGGTTGCCACATGCATTATTTGGTTCAACATATTCATTATCAAAAATCAAGCTAATTAAAGTGGTTAGACTTAACACCACTTAGAGTGAAACTTTTGTGTATTTTTAGCACTTTAATTATTTGCTTAAGTCGCATCTTAATCCGAATAGGGGTGCACTTAAATCCTATTTTTGGGTTATTATATGGGGGTGATAGCTAGAACAAGTAGGGAGATTGGAGAAGGAGGATCAAGTTTCTTCATATTCAGAGTTCTTATCTATTTTATGAAGTGTGTTTCTTTAATTTTTCTCTTGAACTTGTTTTCTTTTCTAGAGCTATGATATAACCCTCATAGATATTCTATGTCAATTAGGGATGTTTGGTTATTCAATTCAATATTATCTTATTTTATTCATTATACTTAACTCAATCATTTGATTTATCTAATTGCTTGAGCACTAATTTATTAAATTGAATTGATTATATGAGATATGGTTATGGTACATGTCTTATGCTAAACCATGAATTAACTCTCTTGAATGAATGAATAGACAGTTATGATACACGCCTCATGCTAAACTCGTCTAGTTGAATCATTAAAGTTCTTCAAATCTTAATGGATTTTTAATCCCAATTACACTACATGCCTTAGGTAATTTGATGGTTAAAAATACCTGATTTAAACTCACACGGCTAACAATAAAAATCAAATATTAGATAGAATGAACCCAAGATAATGAACTGAAGCCAATATCCCAATGACATAGGATAGGAGTGAGTGGTGAAATTACATCCCTAGAATCTAGCACTATGAAAAGTTTCTTTTTCTTTATTCACCATTCCATTTATTTTCTGATATCTTTTGACTTTGTTTTACTTAGTTTATTTTTCATCTTGTTGATTTAAGTTGTCTATTTAATAGTAACTAGATTAATTTAAATTAGTTTAATCAAAATTTTGTGGGACCAACCCTTATTTTTGCACTTATACTTTGGTTGACTTGTGCACTTGCAAGGCATTAAAATTTGATCACCATACACCATTGGAGCAATATAATTCTCATCATTTAATTCGAATTCATCTTAATTACATCTTTATCTCATGATTATATCACATTTAACTTAATACATTTGATCATGAGATGACTCACTTGATTAATGGTGTGGATCATCTCTATTATGCTCATAAAACTTTAATAAAGTTAAAACCACATAAAAGCATCATAGTTCATCAAACATTCACCAAATAATATTAAATCAACATAATTCATCATTGTTATTAATGATCCTATCATAAATTATTTATTAAGTCTAGTTTTGATAATAATAAAACTTGTCTATAACTTGAAAATAAGCTAATGAAGTTTTGCTAAGATTCTAAGCAATGGAGGAACCCACATAGAAGAAAAAATGGGTTACACAGGTCTGTTGTGTCTACTAGAACTACATCTACACACATAGGACTAACAAAGGAGACTACAAAGAAGAGCACCTAAGTGATAGAGTGTAACGACCCACTGGTGAGGTTCCTGTTAAGGATGCACTATGCTCTAGAAGGGACAAATTCGTGAGTCCAGTGAGGTTCTTGGTAAGGATGCACTGGGCAAAGTGGACAATATGTGTTGGAGCGCTGGGTTGTTACAATTGGTATCAGAGCCAACTCCCAATAGATAACAATGGTGTGTGCCATGAGAACATGGCAGCCCTAAGGAGGGGTGGATGTATATCCCAAATTGCCTGGGTGAGATAGGGAGTCCTGGGCTAAATATGTGAGGCTCGGTTGCAAAGGTATCACCCATTTTGGGCAGGTGAAGGATGGGCCCGGAGGAGCTTGTGAGGTTCCTGTTAAGGATGCACTGTGCTCTGGAAGGGACAAATCCGTGAGTCCAGTGAAGTTCCTAGTAAGGATGCACTTGGCAAAGTAGACAATTTGTGATTCTAAAATCTTGAAGAGTACTAGGAGCACTATAAATATACCCCTTAGAGCTAGAATTTAGAAGAGTGTTGGGAGCACTGTTTATGCCCCCTAGAGCTGAAATCTAGAAGAGTGCTGGGAGTACTATTATATTTTTACTATTGAGAATAGTGGAACCCAAGACACTAAGAGAAAAGTGTTCTTGGAAGAGTGGAGTAGAGTGTTTACTGGAACCACTATAAAAATTATTGTGTCTTATTTATTTTGTGCATTAGTTGATTGAGTGATTGATTGTTATAGCAAAGAAAAATCCTAAAGGGGTTGAGAAATAATTTTTAAGTACCCAATTCAGCCCTCCCCTCTTGGGTTTTTGCCTAACCTTCGGGACAAATAGGTATGAGAGGCTAAGTAGATTTTTGATTGAGAAAGGATTCTCAAGGGGTAAAGAAGATACGACATTCTTTATTAATCATGCTATGAATGATATTCTTATTATGCAAATATACATTGATGACATTGCATTCGGAGCTAATAATGAAAATCTTTGTTAAGAAATTTCTAAATAATGCAAGGAGAATTTAAAATAAGTTTGATGGAAGAATTGAACTTTTTTTTGGTATTACAAGTAAAGCAAACAATGCAGGGAATATACGTTGGTGAAGAAATTCAATCTTGAATATGGAAGAAGGCTAGAACTCTAATGAGTACTTCTATTGAATTAGACAAGAGTGAAAAAGGTAAATTTATTTGCTAAAAATTTTATATAAGGATGATAGGATCTCTATTGTATCTTACTGCTAGTAGGCCAAACATTATATTTATTGTATGTATGTGTGCTTGATTCCAATCAGACCTTCGAGAATCACATCTCATTGCTGGCAAAAGAATCTTTAGATACCTCTTATACACTCTAAACCATGGTTATAGTATCCAAAAGGTTCAACTTTTGAATTATTTAGTACTCTAATATTGATTTTGTTGGATATAGAGTAGATAGGAAGAGTACCTTAGGGATGTGTCAGTTTCTTGGAAGCATGATCATATCATGGTTTTCCTGGAAGCATACATCTATTGCACTGTCAACTGTTGAAGCTGAATATGTTACAATTAGAAGTTGTTCTGCATAGATTCT
>JAYJMB010022096.1:12535-34694 GCA_036873735.1 Pouteria campechiana | reverse complement strand
TAAAAGAGATAAAATTAAAATGAGTAATTGAATAATAATTAAAAATATATATAATAATATAAAAAAAAGTTATTTCAAGTTAACTCATTGGAGGTGGGCTTTACATAAATTCCAATCACACCCATAATTTAAGTTCTATGATGTTCCTTAATAAGAATGCAAAATAAAGTATAAAATAATAAAAATCATAAAATGAATAAAATTACAGTGCATAAGAGGGGTATTGATTAAAAATATAAATAATAACAAAAAAAAGTTAAAATTATTAATTTGGACCGAAATTTTCAAAATTTTCATTTCCTTAGTGTGCAATCAAAGAGACCCTCAATGTCAGATTTATGATGCCGTCTAATGTCTGCGTGGGCTCAAATTGGACTTTCGACGCTAAATACAAAACAAAAGCGCCTCGTGCAGCAATTGAGTCAATTCGAGGCATCGTGCAAGATAATTTCTCCTTTTGTTTATATGCTGCTAAGGTTAGGCGCGCCAACCCATCTTAAGGAATCGTGTTATGTGATTGGTGCAAAGGAGAAATAATCTGGGAATCAGGTGCCTTAATCTTACCAATCACCAATTCAATTTCCAAACAAGGAAACGGACAAAATCTTTTGAACCATTTTTCTGCAATTGCTGTATTAAACAACTGCATTGAAGGAAGAGGCAAAGTAATCACACGCAACCCCCATTTTCCCCACCTTTACAGGCAATCAATAGCTAGGCTTGCCCATGCCATCTAACTGGTCATCACAAGCTGCAAAAAATTCCACAGAGGTGTGACATAGGTTCATTTTCATGGGTGCTACTAAATTTTGATCGAATTGCATTTCACGCTTAATAACTTGCTTAAGATTTGTTTTGTCTTTCATAAATATACTTAGCTAGTCTGTTAGTAAATGACATTAAAACTGATGTGAAATGCCCAAAATATCCCAGAAAACTTGTAAGGCTAAAATTCAGAAAAATTTCTCATTTTAAAAAAATAAAAAAAGTTTTTTACGTTTAATTATAACTAATTTCAATTTATAATTCATGTTTAACTTTTTATTTGAATTGTATATTTTTTATTTTTTCATTTTCATTAGGAGTTATGAATTTTCAATTTGTTTATTTGCGTTGGTTTTAACATTGTTTATTAATTTATCGGCCATTTTTAATGGACTGTAATTGCAAGGGTATTCCCGTAAGACAGAACAAGCCTGAAAAATATGCTTGTAAAAAGCAAAATTATATAGAATTTCAAGTGTAATTTGATCAAAATTTAGGAGCACCCATGAAAATTAGCCAGGCGACATAGGAAAATCTAAATGAATAGCTGTTTTGGGCTGTACCAGGATTCCACACCAGCCTACCGAATTAGGCTGCATATGAGTGGGAAAACACCAGGTTGTAGGTGATGGTAAACGTCAGGGCGCTTATCATGGTTCGCTCACGCAACATCTGACATTTGAATGAGAGCGACCCTGTTTTTTCTACCCCTAAATTTCAAACCAATTATTCAAATCCAGCTTACTTGTGCTCTGTTTTTCTACTTTTCTTTCATTGTTGTGGCGATACTGTTACATGGCATTGAACTCTTCGTACAATCCAAACGTGTGGGGCTAACTTTTCAACATGAGTGGCCAATCGAATTCCCACTGGCTTTTTACATCTAAAGCTTGATTGGATTTCAAGCTCGAGTGAGTTTAGAAATTCATGTGATAGGATTATCTATTTGGGATTTGAATGGACTTAAACCTTGAATGGATTATCTATTTGGTTTGGTGCAACGAACCTATCGCAGATGGTGCCGCATCAATGTATCAGGCTATGAGATACTAGCCAGAAATCTTAGGCCAACGTGGAAAAATCAATTGCCGTATTTCTTTGTTGTTACCACGCCGATTGGAAGGATTTGATCATTTACTTGACTAGCATCTTGTTTTTTAGCTTGTCTGCCGTGTTTGGACCGTTGAGGGGAGGAAAAAACTTTGGTCGGGTCCAATTCAAGACTATCAACTCTACTCAATTTTGGTAGGGTTTGGGTTTAGTAAATCAAAAATTATGATGAACAAATTAGGTTAAACTCAACTGATGTATTTGTAAATTGAGTCATGATAGAATTGATGGTAAGACAATTCCACCAACTCAATCAATTTTATTTTTCTACATTTTAATACATCTCTTCTACTGATAATGATTAATTTTTTAAAATTCTTTTCCCTTAGTACTATCATGACCTAATAACCTCCTTATCACGATTATCAAAATTACACCGGACGGTCTGACCAGTTCAATCATGAACCGGTCGATTGACCGGTCCGATCTATTCTGATTTGATATTTAAAAATAAATAAATAAAGATTTATACTATCAGTAAAATGAAAGATGTGAATGGACTAATGCAGCCTAATTATGAAACATTCGTGCATTTAGAATAAGATCTATGATTTAAATTTTTAAAACTTGCTTTGTATTATTTTTAAAATTATTTTAAAAAATATACTAAATTGATTAACCCAATTAAATTTGACAATTGAATATGCTTGATCGATTTAACCTAGGGTATAATTTTAATAGCATTGCTATCTACGGAGCCGCCTTAACTTGCATTATAAATATTATCAGACTATATTATTAATCTATTATATTGAGGACAAATCTTTACATAATTTGATTATCATCAATTCATGAATTATAATTATATTCATTCCTGTAAACATTTATGAAATTGCTGCTTAAAATGTCATTTTATTTTATTACAGTACTTTTACCCAATCAATTGCTTTTATTTTTTTAAAAAAAATAATTTAGGTAAAATTTTTATATAACATAAATTTTTAAAGCCAATAGTGAATCCAAATTTAATGTAAAATTTCATTGAGATTGCGTTTAGGAATAGAGAAAAGATATGGGAAAAAAGGACATGGACAAGTGATAAAAAGAAAGGTAGTAATGTGATATAATGGAAGGTAATAATTAAAAATCAAGTGAATAAAAATAAAATATATAATATTTTTATATAAAAAATATAAAATAATGATCAAAAGTGGATGTAATAATGATGGAAAAGAGGTTATTAAGCAGCTAAGATGTAAAATTAAATTATATCAAAAAATAGGTAAAAAAAGATTAAAAAAAATTTATACTATTTTTTTGTAATTATCAAGCACACCCTAATTATGTTAAAACTTGAGCTGAAGTTTATAAACAAGGATAGAGTTGGTGTTTTAAAAATAAATTTAAGTCAAGGTTGACTCCAATGTAGCCTGGTTTATTCCAAGTTGTACCTGTAATGGGTGGACCAAGTGGTGCAAAAGGACAGGAATATTTACAAGTAGTCGTCCACTTGGCCATATGTTACATTTCAACATCTTCCATTGTTACAAATAAATTTATTAAATTTGTGGGCCAGCCACCCAACTTGTTTGACTTGCAAACGCGTTCACATCCCATTAACTAACTTTGTATGGGGCAAAGATTCTTGGAACCGTATTAAAGTGAAAAATGGCTGCTTTGGCTGAGATGATATTTGTCTGCATGTGTCACAATAGCCAATTTTTTAAAATGGGCTTTTGAAATTTGAATTTTGTAATAGAAGATGGCAGCTGGTTGCCCCCACACGTGTAAATCATGTATGTATTAGGTCATTTTGGATTAGTCAAGAGCCTGACACTATTTTATAGTTGCCATCTGTTTTCTAATTTTTTTAGTGGACCACATTTATCTACTTTTATCAACCTTAGCAGCCCCTTTTTTTTCTTTATTCTTAAAATATTTTCAATCATCTTCATCTTCTATCTAAATATTCTATTTATTGATCTCCATTTACTTCATATCTAATATTGCATCCGTCATTTTGAGTTCTCCGTTTTTATTTTTTTTTTCTTTTATTGATTTCCAAACAAACCCTTATCGACAAAATCAACTGTGTTAGTGGCCACCAGTAAGCAAGCTAACATTGATTAATTGTTATAACACAAGTTTTGCTATAGATGTACATGCTTTGCTATACAACATCTATATTTCATTAAACCAATTAATTTGAAAAATGGGTCATTCATCAAGGCTCCTTTTTTAAAGACCATCTGTGATATTTTTAATAATATCCAAGTCGGCTATGATATTTTGTATTATCATTTACTTAAAATACTTAAAATCATTTCTATGGAATGATTCTCTAGATTCTATCATATAAAAACATATAAAATTACAATACAAAAACACTTCTAACAATTTATGTAAATATTGAAATGTCATGAATTTTTTGTTAAATTATTCATCATGTAGGAGGACCATTAGGAAAGTACAACTGTTTGCAGTACACATGAGTTTTGTATTGGGATGGTCTTTATTCAATATCTTAACTAAGCTGGAATCCCTAAGCAAATGGTCAGCATGAATGTTACTAAAAACATAGTGGTGGCCTAGAATGAAGGAATTTTCCAAAATTTCTGTATACAAGGCCAACATCACTGTATCATAGACCTTGGAAAATCAACATTTAAATGCCCTAAACAATCCCATGATTAATTTTTCATAATTAATCTACCTTTTTCATTATTACTTGTCTTTTTTTCAAAAAAAATCTATCTATTTAATTTTAATTTATTTTATGATTAAAATTATCACTTATTTTATTCTGTCTATTCTACTTTTCTCCCATTTCTTATCTCTTGTTTCTTCAAACCAAGGACGCGTTGGTGATTGGTTTCTAGATGGTAGTTTTATCAAATCGAGAAATTCAGATCTGCTAAGATAATATCTTCTGTCTACAGTTTCCCCTTCTACTAGACAAATACTGGGGCTAATTGGATTTGCAGATCCAGGCAGTTAATTGGGACACAATGCAACAGCTCGTGGGAATTAAAAAAATATATAGGAAAAGATGTGCTTGCTTGATTTCGTCGTCTCCTATTCATCTTCTAGTGATTTGTCTGGAATAAGTTGCTTCAAAGACACCTCAATTAAATAATAACAAGAGCTAAACTCTCATGACATAGAGTCGTCTTTCACTCTATCCCTCATCGGAACGATGGTGACTCGTTCTCCTCTCGACGCATGCAATGGGTGTGTTGTAAAATCCGAGCTGCACCCACCCTCTTTGCTGTTTTTCTCTGTCTGATGGAATGTTTACCTATCCTTAGCTATTCATAACTATATTTTTATATCATTATATATATACATATTTTAAAAAATATTTTTGTTTTTTACACATTGGTTCACATTATCTCAAATTCTGCGGACATTGTCATCCATATTTTACCTTGTTCTTTCTTTCAACAATGGAAGCTCTAACAATGAAAGCTCTTATACGATTGACGCAATCTTTTACACCAATCTAGAAAAAACTCATGTTTTGATTGGGGCAAATGGGGAGGGATTTTCAAACCCATCATAAAATCCTTCTCCTTTCTATGACATAGCATTTACTTAATTTGACCCTTTTTAACAATAATATAATTTATATTTCTCATCATCAATCTGTCATTACTCAAAAACAGCTTGTCCATTTCAACTACATTTACTTTACAGATAATATAATTCTCACCTTTGTCGATATCATTGGACCCAAAGTTTTAAACCCTTCCTCTTTACGGCCTTCAAACATGAATAGTTTCAGTCAATACAACCATGTGCGTGAACTATGAATCAAAATTATCATTGCTCCTTTGGGATAGAGGTATGAGAAAGGTTAAAATAAGGGGCATATGTTAAATGAGTACAAAAGAGAGAGGTAATGCCAATTATAAAGTGGGTAATGTTAAAATCTATAAGCCAAAATTATTATGAATTACTAGAAGTAAGTAGCATATCATGTTGAAATAAAATCGAATAGAAAAGAAAGCTTTTTTACATTGCTTTTATATTTCTTGGATTTTTAGGATATAACGTATTGGAAGGTCCTTGCATGACATCACGTCGCGCGGTTGTTGATAGGCCCCACTGCAAATTACATTGCGATAAGACTCGATTGGAGCGGAGCTTTTCAGTATCTCACTTGGGCCACTGGCAGTAGCTCTTGGGATTGCTGTCCGTTTGTGGGCTCTTTGATTGATTGCCCGAGAGTACCTTCCACGTACAGTCTTCTAAGCGGGACCCACTCCATCGGTGGATGACCTAATCATCATCCAACCAACCTTCCCTCCGCCATTCTTCCCACTACACGTGCCGTCTTTCGATACGCGGGAGCACTGTCCTGCTATGCCACTCGCCGCGGCCTAGCATCCAGACCGCGATCGCATGTTCATGCGCACAGCCATTTATTGCGAGAGGTAAGGTAGGCGGTCCAATCGCTGAATTATTTAGCCACTCTTCCTCTTCGGAACAAGACATATGGTTAAACGGCTAAATTATCATTTCATTCCCTGAATTCGGAGCGGGATTCATGAACAGCCGCTTCAGACATCGTAGCTGTGTGGGGCCCGCGTCTCGTATCTATCCGTTAATCCCAAACGAAAACTACCCGAAAACGGGTGTCAAATGACGAAAAGCACCCCTCCTCAATGTCGCGAACGGCGGCATCTGACTATGGAGACGCGGCTTTGGAGAACGCGGTTTTTCTGCAAATCCTGTTTCTAATTACACATTAGACCTTTTTACTCATGCATTTACAATTTAGGCCGGTTATGCAATGAAATCTCGATTGTCTATCTTCGTCAACCTTTCATCGGAGTCCATCTGGAAAAGTTTGGGATTAGGCAAATCTAAAGGGCCTAATTTGCAAAAAGACGGGTGGCGGATTTCACTGCTGCTCTCAGTGCTGACACGACAGTAGGGGGAGAGTCCATCAACGACTAATAAAAGGAGATCGAGATTTGGACGGCCCCGATCATTCAATTAAAAGCTGAGCCGTTTTGAATAATCCATGTACAGTCCTGAAACTCCGACTTCGACGACGACGTTTTTGGCCATCTGTCGGATGGGCCGGGAATACAAAATATCTGACTGTAACAGTTACCCGCGTACACGTCAGTAGTTAGGGGCAGGAGAGAAAAAGCAAGAACGCGATCATCAATTCTATTAAAAAGGCCTGTGAAAAGTGGTCTATCAAAGATAAAAACAGTTAAAATTAATAATTATTTATAAAAATTATTACGTGAACTACATTTAAATAACCAATTTTTTAAATAACAGAATATTAATTTAATATTAAATAATTAATATCATATTAATATAATTACTCATGGGTAAATCCAAATGGATGATCAAAAGGCCTCAATAAAAGCAAATGTAAAAAAAGAAATGCCTGACGATGATATTATTTAGTTTGTTAAATACCTTTCGTTATGCATAATTTTTATATAAAGTACAAATTATACTAATAAATCATATGGGAAATCTAATGAATGGGCCAGATCTATTGATGATGGGAAGTAGATGAAATATTGACCATTAGAGTAGAAGGATGATGATGGGCAAGGAAAGTATCCTCCGTATTAAAAAAGATCCTACGGCGGACTACACCGTTTAGAGAGTCGCATCGGAGCACAACCTCGAAACTCCGAAGCTGAAGAAGCACACGCCCGTTTTAAGCCTCCCTTCTCCCCCCGTAACCTGCGCTCCCTCCTTGCAGAACGTGGCGCAAGATTACACGGTGCGCTGCCGGGGGTGGGGAGGCTGCTGGGGGAATGGGCCAAGGTCTTAGCTGCACTTCCCCCCAAGAACATGGGCTGTTTGCTGCAGCCAAGGGGGGAGATTTGGAGACGTTTGAGGCTTTTGTAGGGAGAGAACCATGTCTCATACACCAAACCACGGTGTATGATCGCCTCTCGGCTCTGCATATCGCTGCCGCAAATGGGCACATTGAGGTGGGTTTGTCTTCTTCTTCGATGGGTTCGTTCTTGTTAGTGTGCTGGTTTTTTCTTCTTCTCAGATGGATTTTGGGTTTTATGGTTTGTTTTGCTTGGGCTACTGTTTAGTTCTCTTTTCCTTTTCCTGATCTGTGGGTATTTGGATTGGTGGGTGGGCAGGTTCTTTCGTGGATTTTGGAGAACTCTGTTCAACCCGACGTGTTGAATCGGCACAAGCAGGTAGAAAGATGGTTTTTTTTTTTTTTTTGCTCAATTGGGTGGTCTTTCGGCTGTTTGGATTGATTTGTTGATCCCTCAGAAATTGGTTTCTTGAATTTGCTTGTATTGGATTTCAGACTCCTTTGATGTTGGCTGCAATGCATGGGAGGATCGCTTGTGTGCGGAAGCTTATCGAAGCAGGTGCAAATGTATGTGAGTGAGGAAGAATGTTGACTTTGGTGTCTTCGTTGGACTCTGATGATTTTCATCCTGAAATGTATTCGTTGTACTCTGATGATTTTCATCCTGAAATGAATGTCATTTCTGACCTGGTTTTGGTTTTGGTAGATTTTGATGTTCGATTCGCTGCATCGAAGAACTTGCTTGCATTATGCGGCCTACTACGGGCATTCAGATTGTCTTGAAACGATTCTTGCTACGGCGCAATCAACACCTGTTGCTGAGTCTTGGTGTGTTTTATCTACATATCTACCATTGAATGTTGTAGGGTATGGATCATATAGAGATCTGAGATGCTACAATCTTGCTTTGTATATTATTCAGGGGTTTCGCGCGATTTGTCAATGTTAGAGATGGTAATGGAGCGACACCACTGCACCTGGCGGCCAGGCAAAGGCGTCCCCGGTGTGTGAGAATTCTTCTTGACAATGGGGGACTTGTTTGTGCTCCAACAGGGGCATATGGGTAATTTCTTTGGAATTCCAAATATTTGCCTGCATTTCAGTCAGTTTCTTTGCTCTGCTGTTGATTGATAGAATGCCGATTGCAGCTGTCCAGGGAGCACTCCGCTGCATTTGGCAGCTCGAGGGGGTTGTTTGGACTCGATCCGCGAGCTGCTTGCTTGGGGAGCTGATCGACTTCAAAGAGATTCCTCTGGGTAAGACTCTTAAACTGCTTTGCACACATGAAAATGTCATTGAAGCTACGAAATGCATTGTTCAGTGTTTTTGTTATTGTTGTTTTTCAGATTTAGTTTCGAAATATAAATACTCAAATTTCCTCATCAGATGACTCTTAAGAAATTTGCTGCAAATTTCATGTGATTTTCCGATGCTCAAGTTGGCGTTTATCTGAGGTATTGGGCTGGAATGAATCGCTAGCTAGGCTAGCTAGCCTCCAAGTTAGTGTTGTGATTGATTGAAGTCCAAATTTAAAGGAATGGCAATACACGCTTGGTGACTTTTGTGGGAATCATGAATTAAATTACCCATTGACTCTTCAATCGATCAATTTATTGAAATTTGATGAATTTTGCATGGAAATGCCCCTGGCTTCCCTTGTTGACACTTATCATCGCAAATGATCTTCAAAGTGGTAAGTTTTGTTTTTATATGCAGGAGAATACCATACACTGTTGCTTTTAGACACAATCATGGCTCATGTGCAGCACTCCTCAATCCTAGTTCTGCAGAACCTTTGGTCTGGCCTTCACCCTTGAAGTTCATCAGTGAACTTAATCCAGAGGCAAAGGCCTTGCTTGAGAGGGCTCTGATGAATGCAAACAGGGAGCGGGAGAAGGGCATCTTGAAGGGGATGGCCTATTCACTTCCATCCCCATCTCCTTCGGATTCTAGGGTTGAAGATGATGTTGATGAGGTATGCATAATTAAATGTGTAGCATGTTAAACAAACCTTTACGCATGATTAACTTCAAATGTGTTAGGTATCTTTACTAACTAATAGACATTGTCTTGAAATGTAATTTTATCAATATGCATTCAACAGTTTATAAACAAATGCAAAATTTTGCTGAATTTCAGTAAGTGGCCACATTGCTTTGTGGATGCATACAAACTCTTCCTGCTGTTCAAATTGATTCAATGGGGCCCCAGTCATCATCATGACATCATCATCATCATCAATAGCTGTTTTTCACTTAAGTGGGGTTAGCTACATGTATTCTATTATGTCATTCCTGCTGATCTTCAGTGCCCCCAATCATCTTCATATCATCATAAGCTGTTTTCCACCTAAGTGAAGTTAGCGATATCGGTTTTGTTGTGCCATTCCTGTCGATATTCAATGCCCCCAATTATCCTGTGTAAACTGTGTTTCAAATTCAGTCATTCTTTTTGCTTCCAAATTTGATTCTTATTTAAATAAATGCAAATTGCGGGAGAATGCTTGTGGAAATTGAATATCCCCTAATATAAATTGTATGTTTCACAGGCCAGCGAAACTGAGCTTTGCTGCATTTGCTTTGATCAAGTATGCACAATTGAGGTCCGAAACTGTGGCCATCAGATGTGCGCCCACTGCACATTGGCTCTATGCTGCCACAACAAGCCAGATCCCACCACCGCTTGCCTAACTGCCCCTGTCTGCCCCTTCTGCCGCAGCAACATAGTGCAGCTGGTGGTGGCCAAGATCAAGAATGATGAAGGGGACAATGATCTCCATTCAAAGCCAAGGAAATCCACAAGGCAGTCTCGCAATTTGAGTGAAGGAAGCAGCAGTTTTAAGGGCTTATCTGCCATGGGTTCGTTGGGTAGAGTGGCAGGCCGCAGCTCAGGAAGGATTTCCGACAACGACTGGGTGGACAAGCCTTGAATGGTGGTTTCTCTGAATTGCAGTGATTGGAAAAGATCGAGGTGTTCCACATTGGACCATGGATTGTTGAATCTACTCCCTGCATTGTATGGGTTATACTGTGCATTTTCCATTGTTTTGGACATGGCAGCAGCTGCCACCATCTTCTATAACCTTGAGCATCGATTCCGCAATGCAACCCATTCAATTAGGAGCCACTAGATTGCAGGGGAGTTGAGAAAGTTGCAGTTAGTAAATGTAAGTGGCTGATATCAGATGGTTACATCGAAACCTGTATGATATTAGCTCCAGTATTTAGGTTGGGCTACATCGACTGAGCGGCGGTCTTTAAACAAAGGGTGCAAATTTCACATAGTGGTATAGCCCGATGGTATGTGCAGCAGGAGATTTGGGCACTTCTAGAAGGGCAGAAAGGAGGACTTGAATAAGGTGGAGATGTTTTTCTAGAATTTGAGATTTGTTGGGTTGCTTGAAGTCTACAAAGCTTTGATATAAAGAAAGAGTAAATTAGAGTTTGTTGCAGCTGTATTTGTTTGAACTCTGGAATAGTTATATAACTAAATTGAGAATACACTCACCGAGAATTTCCTTCCCCAACTAAAGGATGATAACGTCTCTCCTTTGCTTCCTTTCTTTTGAGCCTGTTGCACCATAAATCTCTGATTGTGGTTCTTCAGATGGATGAGAACATTAAGATAAGGTAGGAAAAAGCCTGTTGGGTGGCTTTAGATTGTCATGTGACAGCATCCTGCCATGCTCCCTCCAATAATTGAAAATTGCTGGAACACTGATAATTGGCCGCCTGTTGGGACCCACAAGGATGGGATCCATGGCGTTGAGGGACCCATCCTAGTCGTCCAAAACGAGCACGGGAGTAGCAAGCTATGTCCAGAACTAGAGAGACAGTCGTACCTAACCTGCTGGGCCCAGCTTTAGTTGTGTATCATGACTTCCCCCACCAACCGGAATTTTTGGTCATGGCAGCTAGCTTGAAGTTAAAAAATAAAAATAAAAATCGGAGAGTCTTGAAGGATTTCTCCCCTGCAAGGTGAGATAATATTGACTAGCAATGAGAGGGGCCTACTCCCAATGTATGAGAGTCCAATGCTGGATAGTGACAGGTGAAATTACGGATATCATGGTAGGTGCTGAATACACACTATAATGAATGGGCATATATTTGGTTGGCTGGTAGTGATGATCCATGTGCTTGAGCACTGCTGGTGGACCCCTCGGTGTATTCTTGCCTCAATTGGAGCTGACCAAATGATGGGTCCCAAAAACCAATTTCAATGGAGGATCTTAACCTGTCCTTTAAAGGTTAAAGGGAAAGATGACTCTCCTTTTGAATTGGTTGGATTGGATTCTTGTGCTGAGTCAACAGGGTTACATAGTGGAATGGGACTTGTCATGTTGCGTTCTCCTTCAGCTTCCCTTCAAGATTCCTGCCTACATGCAAAGGCTAGTCATGTCATCTGCTTAGATTGGCTGAAAGAAAAAGAGACCCTTTTCAATTTTCAGCTGTCACATAAGACCATCCCTCTATTCACCTCTTGGATAAATGATAGGATTTTGGCTACAGAATCATCAGATTTTCATACCCTGTTTCTTATTTTAGCTGGCACTAAATACCCTTCATGTTTAGCATCGAACGGTGATTGAATGGTCAGGATTTATCTGTAAATTCCGCCACAGATGGATCACTTGGAGGAAACCCAAGTCACAAAATTACCGGATTGGCTAATTGCTCATTTTTTTTATCTGGATGGCTCATGGATGGTTGGTAGGATGTCAATCCCAGTCAGCATTTTTCTAATGTTTCTCATAGCTCGAGTATTTTGAAAGTAAAAATGCATGCTGATTACCTGACATGATTTTACGATATTGTTTATTGATGTTGCTTGTCAAGGTCATTAGAGATATCCTTGATAATTGGGCTCTATTCATAAATATCTTTCTTTGCCGTTTGGATGTCATTTTCCCAACAAACATTGGCATTAAGAAGCTTCTTCTCTTAATTTTGGTCCTAATAAAATCATCGTAGTTCCTCAACCACCTGTCATTAATGAGGATAGCTTGATTGCGAGACTGTGGGGTGTTTGATTGTTGCAGCCCACACGAACCTATAGATCTTTTCTTAAAAGATAGAATGAAAAAAGAAAATTTTTTATTATAGATTTTCTTTGAATTTTTTTTTTTGTATCTTTATCTTTTGAAAGTTAAAAGGATTACTTATTTCAATTCCAGTGTTGATTGTTTCTATGGTGTTTAATGGAATAATATTCAAAAATTTCATTTAAAGTGGTACAGTGCATCTCTGAGAACCGAATTGTTAATTTGTTTTGAACCGGAATCCGAACCTCAATTTATAGATTGATTGAGGTTGGAGTTTTAAAAAATGATTTATTGTTTAATTTGGGCTGTGCTTGTCCAATTTGAATTCGGATTGAGGTGACTTCAATCCAGACCAAACTAACCTGAGTTGCAAACCTGATTGGTTCTGTCCTACCTCATTTTTGCCCATAGAATGAGCTTTCCCTCCTTTCTTTTGTTTTTTAGCTTTCCCAAAAACATCACTATAGTCCTGAAAGGAGAAGGCGGCTGCCTTGTTGGTAATGCTCTGGTTGTGTTTTAACACAACAGTAGACTTCACTGGCAAATACAAGAAGAAAGAAAGAAACGTGAAATATCATTTTTGGGTCCAAGCTAGTAAAGGCAGAAGAGCTTTCGCTTAAATTTCTATGCAATTACTCATTGGGTTGGGTCAATTAAGTTATATATCAATCTTTTACACATGTATTAGATGCGACCGACAAGCAAACGTACAGACTCCATACCACGTTCAACTGTCATTGGGTCAGCTTGAGAGCCAACTTCTTTTAGGCCCCCATTTGGCCCCAGCTGTGGAATTAAGTATTTTTTGAAAAAGTACTATTGCAATGAAACTTTAATAAAAGTACTTAACCTAATGTATTTATTAAAGTGTTTTGTTCCACTAGTTAAAAGTACAAATGACCAAATCTTGAAAAATAAGTTTAAAAAAATATAAAATATTATTTATTTAATGGTTATTTCAAAGCACTTGCGTATAAATGTTAGCACCATATCAATTCATTAATACCATCGAAACTTTAGTAACATTCAAATATTTTAAATGATGGAGCCAAACAAGAATAAAATGCTTTGTAGAATGTGATAGACCTTTGATTTTTTTTAAAAAATCCATATATATATATTTATTTATCCTTAAAGCAACACTTTTATGGAATTTAAAATATTTTTATTTTCATAATATTTTAATATTTATAGGAATGAATTAAGTAATTTTGATATTTGATAAATAATTTTATATTTTTATAGTTGACCTTTTTATATATTAAATTATGATATCTTTTGTAAGAGGTTTGGTTTGAAACATTAGAAAAAATAAAAGTATCTGTACTCAGATATGCATTTTTATAGTTTTAAAACTATCAATTATTTACGAATTTAGAACTTATTTTTTTCTTAGCAAATATATAGTTGTCATTAGATTCATTTTATTTGGAGTGAGTAAAGTTGAATACATAAAGGAATGTTAGGTTTGATACCTCATATTATTGTTGCAAGTTTACAAATGATTTCAATGAAATCCTATTAGTTAAAGCAATTTTACTCATATCAAACTTCTTTTTCAAATAAAAGATACTCAATAATATTATTTAAATATTTTAAATATCATAATTTTAATGCAAATTTTATGATAAAATAATTATATTTCATGAAAATTTTTATGAAAGTTTAATATAATATGTTGATCAAAATTTTAAGATTTTTAATATTAATATACATATAAGGTGAAATTATATATATATATATATATACAAACAAGAATCTAAGTTGCAGTAAAATTTTATATAAAATCTAAATTACACCCTAAACATATAGAATATCATTTTGTGATAAAAAAAGATTCCTACACATAGGTTTCAAATATTTTAAACTTAGAGGAAAATATTCCTCTAGATATTTATGAGATTTATTACTTATCATTTAAAAATAAATATACAAACATAAAGAAAGAAATAATATTATGCATATTGTCCATATTAAAAATCAATTACTAAGGTAAAAAAATTAAAATAAAAAAGAAATACAAAAAATAAAATTTATTTTTATAATCTAAAAAAATGATATTAATATAAATAAGTAAAAAAAAACTTAATAGTTAGAATGGAATTGAAACTTTGATGGATGACAACATTTACATAGTATTTGAATATTTGAATGTGATTTTATATGCTTACTTTAAAGGAGAAAAAAAGGGATAATATTTTCTTAAAATTTATTAACACAAGAAGCCATGGAGAAGCCGAAAATTCCCACTTCTCCCGGGACGTTAAAAAAAAAAAAACTTACATTTTCGGCCATGGCGCGGAGTATCTAGACAAACACTCTCAAAAACCAACAAGAGCATGTTTGGGTTCCTAAGCACGTCTGCGCTGTGCAACCGTAGCCCGCAGGGCCAAACAGGCCCTTAGTGACCGAACTTAGGTTAGGCGGAGCCGACTGGGTCACGGCCGAAGGCCGGTAAGAGTGAAACTAGGAAAAGGAAATCTCTCTGAAATCAATGGGTTTGGCTTCGACTAGTTGTTTTCAGTCATCAATGAGATGCCAGATGAATCTGTCTCGTAATTCAGGAATCAAACTAAAAAACAGATGAATGCAGTCATTCCGCAAACAGATGGAATCTTTTGATAACCGAACTTAGGTTAGGCGGAGCCGACTGGGTCACGGCCGAAGGCCGGTAAGAGTGAAACTAGGAAAAGGAAATCTCTCTGAAATCAATGGGTTTGGCTTCGACTAGTTGTTTTCAGTCATCAATGAGATGCCAGATGAATCTGTCTCGTAATTCAGGAATCAAACTAAAAAACAGATGAATGCAGTCATTCCGCAAACAGATGGAATCTTTTGATAACCGAAACTTGGTAATAGGGTCTTTGATGGATATTTACTTTTTTCTTGAAATGCGCTAAGATCAGAAGAACCCACATTCTCCAATGAGAATTTCTTGGTAAGGCTAGAGAGCCTATTCCACTTGTTGTATCGGCACATGCGTCATTCCAGCTATTTGCAGAGGCTTCCATGAGCTGGCCCAAAAACGTAGACCTCATTTGATCATCACGTGCACAAGAAAACAGATCAGTTACAACTTACAATAACACTCTTACTCGTGTAAGCTACATAACTTGGAAATTCTATCAATTGCCGGGTTGTCCACACACACATGACAAGAGAATTGGAAATCCATGCCCATTTGCAGGGTTCAATCCTCTACTCGGTCCCCACCAACCGTTGGATCCAAACCATCCGATTGATGAAGACCCATCAACGCCAACTTGAGGAGGCACAATCCTGCCATTAACAAACAATGAGTTGGGTTCCTCAACTGGTTGGCTCTCCGGGTATTCATTGAGCCTGTGGCCTATTCGATTTTGGTTCGTCCCGTAAACAGTAGCAGCTGATCTTCTCTCCACTTCAAGGAAATGGCCCAGAGATGGTTGATTGTGAGAAATGGCCACATCACAACAGGCTTTTGTGCATAGAGAAAACCATGTCTTGTATTTCTGGTTCTTTTTGTCTTCTGGTCTTTGGTTCTGCCTGATGGATCGTCTTCCCGAGAGATTTAAAATGCTAGTGGCACCAATGAGACTGCCCAGTGTGATGCTCTTGTCATGGAGGAATGATCCACTAGACTGCAATTGTTGAACAGACCATGAGATTGATGAATAGTAAGGTTGAATTTGATGTCATTTAAGAAATTTTCATTGATGTCATCTCAGGCTGCACTTTTTTCATGTTGGAGTCTGACTTGAAAACCATGATCATATCATTATGAATGCCAAGGAAAACTGTAAAATGGTATTTCTATGTTAGTCAACAATCATCACAAATAAGGAAGTTGCATTTTCCTCGCAAACACACACTGGTTCAAGCTTCAAACATAAACTTGCACACCATGGTCTTTTCATTTTAAATTGAATGTTCTGAATCAATTAGCATGTGGACCCAAGAGCAACCCAATAGAGTTTTCGAAACATACAATAGAGATATCATAACCAGAATACCGTTAAAATGTCAAAATAAGTCTAAAATTTTTAATTGAGAAATGAAATCAGACAGTCCCATTTGATTCACTCTGCTGAATAGTCACATAATTGGCCGTGCGTAAATGATCCCACATTGAACCTACACAGGAACATAAAGACAAGAGCTGAAATACACAGAAAAGAGGCGCTGCCTCAATTGTCCCTAAGTGACTAAGACTTTGGTTTGGTGATCCTAACCATGGCCAAAAGTAGAGCGCTGCAACAAGATGCCCCACATTTAAAAGTTGACGGTTTGGAAAAAAATACCCCATATTCAAGAAGTTGGCATCATCTGATCAGGGGAATTTTTAGCACCATGTTTTGAGAACAACTGAGCACTTTCAGACCAATGATTATGTATCCTGCATTTCACTTGACCACAACAAGGATTTTGCTGTCCACTCGTCTAATAGCTTGGAATTCAGGGTTCAGGGTATTCGGGCAATGTAACATCGAGTCGCAGTTGAATGAAAAACATGATTGTGTATGATCGGCCAGAAATGGTCACAAATATTATATAATCCCTACTCTATGATCTAAGTTTTACTCACTGAATGATCACTAGTAACCATCCAGTTCAAATCATTATCAGTCTTCAATTGAGTTTTAAAATAGGATGATTATTAGGAATTTTGGAGTTTAGCCTATAATTGTTGGGGTTCAAATCCAAACTAAAATTATGGAAGTCAGACTGACACACTGGGTAGTACCCAGAAGAGAACAGTATATTGATAGTTTTCTTGTGTCCACATTTTCTCTCACCTCAGTATCGAGATCTGATGAAGAAAACAAAGAAGAGGCTGGAGAGGCAGTGATCAGATTGCTGAATGACATGGATTCAGACAAATCACGATTGCGGAGAAGCCCGAATCTCATATTCAAAGGTTGCAATCCCAACGGCCATCCATCTTCCTGTCATCGAAAGCCATTCGACTCAAAAAGGCACCATTATAGCCAAAAGAAACCAAATGCTGAAAATCAAGAGCAATGAAAGAAGGTGCTAATGATAACCTCTTCTCACAAGGAAGAGCACCAAAATCTCCTCACAATAGAATGTGGACAAGACCCCCGCAAATAAAATAAAATAATGAAAGAAAAAGCCACGTACCCGTTGGGACATTGCTCTTGCAGTGGTAAATCCAACAAAAGCTCTCCAATAAGAGAATAAGACAGACACAAGGAAAGGTCAGTCATTTCATGGTTGATTTCTCGCCAACCCAAGTACTAAAACTATTTGAGTTGATTGATTGACAGAACAAGAAGAAGGACTGCATAGGTTCTACTTTGAAGAAAGCCAAGACAGAGAGAATAGAATAAGTTGTATTACCACAGGAAAGAGAGGAGAGAGAGAGAGAGAGAGAGCATTCAAATAGAGTGAATGTGGATCGAGTGCATATATAAACGCTGTTAAAGGCTGGGTTTATGACACAGGAAACAGAATATTTTTATAGTCATGGTGAAGTTCAAAGGAAACCAGCATCTGTCTTTACTTTTTTCTGACAATGACTAAGATGCCACTCCCTCTCCTTGGGTGGACCACACACCGTATTTCTAGTGCTGGATTTTGTAAGCACTCACCCGGTCGGTAGCATAAATGCTAGTAAATCCAGGCCATCAAAATTCACGAGCTCTTTCGTGGCTCATCATTGTCACTTGCATCATGATGATCTTCATGAGCCAAAAATTTGGTCGTTTGAAGAATCATCTTTTAGCCCGCTAAGGGCCTAACAATTGACGCTGAAGTGAGGATAGGGTGAAGGAATTTTAGAGCCTTGAATAAATAACTTTAGTTTGTTGTATTAAATAATAGTAAATGGTAGCCTACTTTAGTAATGCTAACTCAATGATAATCTTTTTCTCCCTTCCTGGCCTATAGGTTATTTCTTCTAAAAGATCAACTCATGATCTAAGAATCAATTGTCAAGCCCTGATACTAATGATATGAAAAGCTTAAATTGTTTGTTCAACGCTCCAAAATCCCTTTAATCTCTCTTTTAGTTCAGGCCGGTATCACAATCCGATGGAAATTATAGATAACCTTCCCCAAAGGAAAAGAGACCTAAAGACTGAATTAAAATTATGGAAAACCTAGTCATTTGACTGAATATGGTTGCAATGATATGTGCCATTTTAGGTCATATGCCCATCATCTAGCTAGTGATGGACGATGATTTACGAGGATTTCCGGCACACAGGCTGGAAATGGTGTTTCGTGTGGCGCTTACCTCTGATGGTTTGGCATCAGGGACTCAGATGCCATAATAGAAAAGGGCTGGGATGAAATAGTCCGCGGAAAACTTTGCCGTGGCTTTTGATGGTGAGAGGGACTTGAGAATCCAATAAAGAAGGAAGGAATGAGGACTGAACTTTTTTGATGCTCTGGTGTAGCTTCACAGTCGATGCACAGGCGCTCACTTAGCTACATGCAAGCAAGAAAATCAGCCTTGATAAAATGTTAAATATTTTGCAATTTGTTCTCCAGTGATTACCTTTTGATAACACTTGTGCGGTCAATGGTAGGATTATCCTTTAACAGTCGCATTAGATTTTCACTAGTGTGCTCGTTAAATGAACGAAGAAACCCACTTGTTGGATCATGATGCCTGGTAACTACGATCAAATTCGCAATGCGGAATTTGTATTTCTTCGGCCGTTGCAATGCGGCTGCGAATAATTGTAAGGCGCCCGAGCATCGCCCATCGCGATCGGCCGGAGCATCCAAGCTTTTCCTGTGAAAAGAAGGCTCCAGCTTTGTCGTTGAACGCGACTTCTGGTCTGTCGCGTGCCTCGACCTCTGCACCCGCGCAAGTAACGGTAACAGCTGGGCAGAGGAGAAAATGACGATGGTCTGCTACGCCGTTGAAAAATCTCAATCTCACCGCATTCACGGCTGCATAGAAGGTGGGAAAAGTTTGAAAAAATAGCATTAAGCATAGTATCGTATTGGAAGAGTTCATGATTCAGTGTTGTCTATAGGCACTGAAATTTTGCTGCTGCCGTTTTATTTTTATGCTTATCATAAATTCATGATGTGTTAGATTCAAATCATCCTCTGTATTTGGCACAATTCTCCCTTTTTACTTTTAGAGTTATCGTGAATTCTTGATGCAGTTGTCATATTCAAATCGTCCTTTATATTTGGCATAGTTTATTTATTCAAGACATGGGAAGCCATTTTGATTGAAAACTCGTATTGATATATTGCTATTAAAAAAAATATTGGATCATGTATAAAAACTAGAAATTTATTTAATATAGTCACTCATTTATGTAAGAGTAATGCTTTTGCCAGAATAGATGCTAAAATTAGTTTATTTTTTAATGGATTCTTTTATAATCTTAGGAAATTTTTACTGCTATGACCAATTTTAAGTATCCAATTAAGATAACTTTTGGCATCATATTTGTGTTCATATATTTAAGTATGATGGATGACTTAAGACCCAATTAGATTATCATGGTGAGCCCAAAATAAAGGGGCAGCATTGAGATTTCGGTATCCATCAGCGGCATTGAATTACCCTCCACACGGAAAATCAACCACTTAGATTGCGGATGGACCGCTTAAAACGTAACATGAAAAGCAGTCAAGCTATCCGTATATGATGGGTTCGGCCATGCATTGCATTCGTGGGATAAAACTTCTGCATCGTCGATGGCCCAGAAAAAAGGGCATTTTCATGAGTATTTAATACTGCATGGGCTGGAGGGCCCAACGTGAGGTCTGGGCTTGCTCCTCATTTCACAAAATACTCAGGTCCATCAGAAGCCCAATCAAGGCCTTCGCATGCATAGAATTGGCCCCAACACAAAATTGTAGTGGTTGGATTTGAGCGTCGGCATATAGGCGCTGGCCAGAGTAACAAAACGGCCGGAGCGGACGTGCCCACCGTTTAAACTTCACTGCCCGTCGAAAAGCGTCAGCACCGCCTCCTCGAACTGGCTAAACGGAGAACAACAACTTCCTTTTCCTCGTCCTCCGTCTTCCTTAACGGCCGCTGCCAGATTGCTGTCCAAGTTAACCGCTCCGTCAACCCACTCCCTTCTCCCGTCTTCCGAAAGTGCCCTCAGCTCCTCCGTCGGCCACTCGAATTCCGCTACCCTCTGCTTCTGCTTCTTCTCTCCTTCCCATCGGTCGCCCTTCATCTTCGAAGAAATCACAGAAAGCAGTTTCGAATCCAAGTAATCATCCAGCCGCCTCTTCTCCTCCTCCTTCCTTTCCGAATCTCTCTCATTCTCGATCGAATCGTGTGGTTGGAGATCGGTTATTGTTGGAAGGCTAAGATTGTAAGGAAGAGGCTTCAGAAATCGAAGCGGAGGGAATTGGATGATGGATGTAAGAGGAAGTGAGAGTTACCGAGATGGAGGAGGAGGAGGAGAAGGGATCGGACGCTGGAGGCGTCTCTGGATCTCATCGACGGTTGCGATGGGATCGGAATCATCGCCTCTGAAGAAGAAGCGGTTGATGCTGACGATCTCTCGCATTTCTCTCTCCCGCGCATTTTGAAAACTGGCGGATATCTTGGTTTTATGTTTTGAGGAAAATTTCGATACTCTGGCGGTATGGTAGTTGATAAGCAGGTGATGAGAAACTGGCGATTTTATATTTTGGAACGCAATAACTTGAATAAGATGTCGAAATGCAAGCCCAGGTTCATAGAGCATCGTACTCATAAAGAGCTACAATTAGTGCTTCACATTGCATGCTACGGTTCGAACTTCAAACGCATGGGTTGGGAGTAATGCTAATTTGGGAGAGTGATGTCACATCACATGCAAGCAATGAATGCATGTCCCTGAACGGATGGGCCAGGCATGTGGCATTCCCTGTCAATAACTGGGCTAGATGAATGAAGTTTTATTAATAAATAGACTTCTCAAATTGACCATAATTTAATTGGCAAGATGGATTAATAAGCTGTGAATTTGGAGGTGCTCCCGAGTATCATCAAGGACCAGTGCTCTCAAACGAATTAACCATCATTAGAAATTTTGAACGGTTAGACAGCTAGCAACTTTATTTCGATGGTGCCTCCATCAATCTTAGATTATCAACTTAAGATCAAGACTAACATCCGAGGATGTTGCAACTAATTAATGGGGCCATCAGAACTTCTGGATTGTACCTATGTGCGACCGGTCGTCGTTGAAGTAGTTGGGTAGCGGATGGCCACTGGAATGGAAAATCTAGCCCTTGAAAGATCCGCCATGGGTCCAAAATTGATGACATCATTTTCGTTTTCTTGCTCAGCAACCCCAAATTAGTTGAGTGGGCGTTGATTTCGTGATCCACATAATAAAAAATAAGATACAAATATCCTTATAAATTGCTTGTTGGGACTTCTGGGATGGGGAAAGATTTCACAGCCAACAGAACCCTCTTCCGTGTTCCACTCTTTCAGAATCTTTTCTATCTGTGCTAAGGATCTAAACTTGCTCTCTTCTTCATTTGCTGTTGTTGTTGTTTTTTTT
>JAYJMB010022095.1:0-87112 GCA_036873735.1 Pouteria campechiana | reverse complement strand
CGTGCGGCCGGCGTTAATGCACAAATTTCGCAATTTCAAAGCGGGCGGTGGGTTAGTTATTTGGTTGGCGCGGAAAAGGTCAAGCCGTACATGGGATCAGATAATCATCCAATTATCAACACTAGCCTGAGTTGGAGGCCCCCTACAACAGCCGCAGATTGACATGGAAGACAATCATAGATTCTTACAAGTAGGCCCCATCTGTTAATTTCCAAATCGAGCGGAACCAACCAATCGCGCAAAGCTTATCTAACCTGCAGTGGTTGGTCCCGCCTCGTATTTACAAAATGCTTTTAACCTATTTCTAATTTAACTTTATTTTTAGATCTCAACCTAAACTTATTCCAATTCTAAAAGAAATTGGATTGGCCACAAGATTTGAAAAAAAAAAAAAGGAATTGACAGTTACAGTTGATAAAAATTTTAAAATTCATTATAAATAAACAATTTATTATTAGATAAAATTTAAATATATTAATTTTTTAATGTTAAAATGCAATAAAAAAACAAGGAAGTGTATATCGAGAATGAATGGGCATGTGAAGGCTCGGAGTAATTTAGATAATTTAAGAGTATTCAAAACCGGGTGAGTTAGGCCAAAATTTCCAACCAATCCCCACCCAAATAGACCCAAACTAAATTTTCCATTTTATCAACTGAACCCAACCTATTTTTAGGTTGGGTTAGTGTATAGATTCAATGATTGCATCCATCTAACTGGGTTCCATAGCAGGCAAAATTGCTGATGGTTCAAGGTCAGCAAATGGGACTATATGATCAATGATCCAAGCTTATTATGGCTCCACTTTCCCCACGATTTCAATGGAATTCAGCGATAATTAATTGAAATACCCTGTCATCAACATTTCACGTGCCTCTCATTTTCTCTTCTTTGAAAACATCTCACATGGCCTCGCCCGTTTTCTTTCCCCCAAAACACATCACGTGCCTGTCACTTGCAACTAATAATCATCGTAATTCAAATTTAGAATTTTAAAATTGTGAAGCAGCGTAGATTGAGAGATGAAGGTTGGCCAAGTGTCACATATTCTTGTGGTAGGGCACGCATGAAAGATGCAAGTCATCCTCTAGGCAGAGTATAATTGAGACATGGACCACTAGGTAAGTACAATTCCGACATGTACAAAAAATTAAGCTGGTCCACTAGCGAGGAAAGCCAAAAGCTTCGTATGTGGCATGCATATCATATGCAGTGCAACGCCCCGTGTACAAATTCAATGTCACATCTTTCGCGGCACGCTCGAACCCACCTCCCAAGCTACAGTGATGTTTGGTCCCGCTGAAATTCCACCACAAGTGGTGCAAAAATACTAGGGGTATTTGGAAAATAGACCTTATTACTTTGGATAATTGTAAATTAGCTTTTGTATCTAAGTTATCACATATTGCAAACTAGACCTACTTAACTAATGAAGCTTAACTGAAACTAATATTTGGGGTTTAAAATGTAAAAATTTGAAAGTTACGTGGTTAAATTTGTAATATTTTTTTACAAATTATACCTTTTAACTTTTTTTATCTTTATATTTTAAATTTTGACTATAATCTTTCATAACTGGCATTATATCCTATGGTAGTGCCATCGATGACCTCTGGCCAATCATTAATTTTTTTTCTTAACATCCATAACACCTACTTTTCCTAGAAGAATCTAATTCACTTTTAAAAATTTACCTTTTAAAATTTTACCTTTTTAATTTTAAAATGATAAAATAAAAATTTGGGATATTATAATTCACCACAAACCATTTCATTAGGATGCGACTTGGGTTAGGTTAACCTGAACTACTCAACCCAATCTGACATTTTCAAGGGTTTGGCTTAGATAATCTTAAGAATTGGGTTTTTAACTTTGGCTAAACACAACTTCAATTTACTGATCCCTTTAGGCTTGGTTTAACTCAAGAGGGGAGGGTGAATTAGTTTTGTAAAATTTTCTAGCTCAACCCCTGTTTAACTAAATTTTCTCTTTTTGTGCTTTTATATAATTTATAATGAGATAAATAACAAAATAATAAAATGCAAGAAAATAAATCAATTACACACAGAAGGCACGATGTATAGTGGTTTAGGGCAACCTCCCTACTCCACTTTTCCAAGAGCACACCTCTTGTATCTGGGGTTCCATTATCTCTCTAATGGAATACAAATTACTGCCCGCACACTCTTTTAGATTCCAGTTCTAAGGGGTATAATCTAGTGCCTCTTGCACTCTTCTATATTCCAGCTTTAGGGGGCGTATATACTTAGTCTTGCATTCTTTTTGATTCCAGCTCAAGAGGGCATATAAACTAATAAGTTGATTATGAGACACACTCCAACAATCACCCTTGTTCTTCTTGATTTTAGTTTCCAACACCAACTCAAGGGATATACAAATACAAAATAAGAAAGAAAAGATTACACTTTTATAGTACTTCTTTGTAAGCAAGGGGAAAGTCTTTTGAACCTTGTAAGCTCACTTTACTGCAGAGTATCTTCCCTTTGTATCATAGATACAAGTCTTGAAAGATTGCGAAAGAAGGTTGAGTCTTGGCTTGGGTTGATTGACAATACGAAAGTTAAGTCACAATAAAGTCTTCAATTAATCACTTCTACAATTGCTTGAACATCCCAGATTTACTCCCTTTATAGTAGAATTCCAATCTAGCCATTAGGGGTAGGTGGAGCTCATTTAATGCAAAGGAAATGTTCAAATTTTGACTATTTTGAAACACTGCGACTTCAGATGTTTGAGATTATCATTTCAGACCTTGGAATGTGGTGACTCTGCAGCTTTCATAATGGGTAGTTTGTGTTTTAGAACTTCTAAAGGTTGTGTATCTTTCAATGCAACTATAATGCCTTATTAACATGCTTCAGAAGTTCTAAAGTTAAACTTTAAAACTTCTGAAGGTCGGGTGCCTAGTTAGTTACCATTGTCATATTTCTTCAAAGCTTTTAAAGCTCTTTTCAGATCTTTCAAACTTCGACCTTGGTTTAAATTTTGTTCCAACAATATACTTCAGATCATCTGAAATTAATTTTTCAATCCTCTGAAGTTCCTTCTAGCAATTAACAATTTCAATGGCTATTGTTTCCCTTTTGAAGCGTGTTCATCATCTGACATTCAACATGCTCTGCACTCGTTTCACTTGCATATAAAATCCTCTTAAGCATAGGATTATTTATCTGAACGTACTCTAAAGTTGTTCTGAAGCTTATAGTGTTGGCTTTTAGACATTTTGATAGCTTTCACATGTTCTGATGGCTTGTTCATGATTTGAAACATTGTTGCTCATTTTTGAAACACTTTAAACTTCAAATAGTGTGTAGAATTTTATCAACGTCATCTTCTAACTTCTGAAGCTTCCTAATGTAGATTTTGTGTCCTCTAAAAGTTCTCATTAAAGCCTTAAGATGTATCCTCTATAACTTGGAATGTTTCATCTGAAACTTGCTTCCTTTGGAATTTCACATGCATTCTCTAAAGCCCCGAAGCTTTGAAGCTTTCTCCAAATTTTCTGAATGTAACTTTTGGAGTTCTGAAGCTTCCTCTAAATTTTCTGGATGCAACTTATAAAGTTCTGAAGCTTCTTATGAACCTTGAACATGTCCCGTGAATGTTTCCTCTGAAGTTTGGGATGCTTCTTTTAAAACTTCTTCATTCTTTTGAAGATTTTGCTTCATGCTGAAACTTTTGGACACCACTTCTAAACTTCTGAAGCTTTTTTTGAACATATCTGTATCCTCTAGAAGTCATTTCTTAATTTAAAAATCTTAGTAATATGTCATTAGCTTAATTTAAATCATTAACCAAATTTTGTTAATCACCAAAATTATACACTTGACTCAATAGAATTCTAATTTTTGTTAGTCTTGAGATGATAGCAACTCAATCCAAAACCCACTTGTATTCCATATGCATAAAAAATCTTATTTGTATCCCTTCTCAAAACTTCCTTTACCAAATTTCTCATCTTAAAAGTTGATCTATTGCCTTAATTTTTGAAAATCCTTGGTTTCATTCCCTCTCTAAATCCTTTTTTGTCATATTTTTGACCAACTCCATCTTGTTGGTTCCATCCCCATTTCCTAAGCCTCTAATAAAAAATCCCTTGTTTGAAGTCAAATTCAATTATAACCATCTCCAATCCTTCTGGTTTTTAAAACTTATGATTCCATCCCCATCTCTTTAGCATTTTGAAAATGTTAAATATGTTTAATTATTTTTGGCATTCCCTATTTCCTTCCTTGGTTCTGTGGTTCTCTTTCTCCTAGTTTTTTAGACTCTTACTTGTTTCTCCATCTCCCTAGGTGAAGTGGGCAATGTCAGATCCCATAGGCTAGGCACAACCCAAGAAGGGAGGGGTGAATTGGGTTATTGAAAAATTTATTTAAACCCCTTTTAAGGATTAAAACCCTCTTTGCAGTTCAAAGAAATAAATAATACAAGCACTTAAGAAACTGGATAACAAACAATGATTTTTATAATGGTTCAAGATAATTTCTCTACTCTACTTTTTCAAGCACTCTCCTTAATTACTTGGGTTCCACTAACTCAGTAGAGATTACAACTTAGTTCAACTATAATCTTCTTGATTCCAACTCAAGGGGGTGTATAAATATTTAGTGCTTATATACTCTTCTTAATTCCAGCTCAAGGGAGCATGATTACAAGTTAGCAAAGTGACTATAAGACACACTCCAACAGTCACTGTCACGCTTCTTGAGTTTGGCTTCCAACACCAATGCAAGGAAATAACAAAAAATAAGAAAATAAATAATTTCACACTTATAAAAGTGTTTCTTTGATGTTATAGGGGAAGACTCAAATAACTTTGAATGTGGTGAGATTTTCTTCCCATAAAGTGGTTGAGAATCTTTAAAGAGCTTCTAAAGGTTTGAGACTTGAAGGCTTTGAGTTGCTTTGAGCAAATGAAGACAAAAGCTCAATTAATGCTTACGATAGTTGCCTTGAATGACCTATATTTACCCCTTTTATAGTCAGATTTAAATTCTAGCCATTGAGGGTAGGTGAAGTTCATTTAATGCAAGAGAACTTTTGAATTTCTAACCTATGAGTTCCGTGTTCTCTGAAGTTCGTGACTCGATAATGGAGGTTTGTGACTCAGCCATGAAGAAGACGGGCAAATGGTGTTTCAAAGTCTCTAAAGTTATAACTTTAGAGCTATGGCTTAGCATGTTTTTCTAGTTTAGTGCTCCATTGTGAGTGCTTGGAGTCGACGTCGCTTTAGAGCTTCTAAAATTAAGTTTTAGAACCTCTAAAAATTTGAGTGTTGCTTCGTAATTTTTTGAAATGTCATCAGTTTCTGAAGTCATTGTCGTTTCAAAACCTCTAAAATAAGTTTTGAAACCTCTGAAGATTGGGGCTTTATAATTGAGAGCTCCTTCAAAACTAGTGTCTTCTGTCATGCCTTATAACAGTGCTTCAGAACATCTAATATTAACTCTGGAACATCTAAAGTAGTGTGTTTCTTCCCATGCAACCCTTTCTTCATTCTTAAGAACCTCTAAAGTTAGATCTCAGAGCCTCTTAAGCAAGTTTTTGACATTTAGATTGTTTCTTTCTGGACATTAACATACCAACGTCTGTCATTTATCCTTTGAGGCACCTTTGGACAAGTTTTGAAGATCCTTTGAAGACTTCACATGTTCAAAACTCATTTTGTTTGCCTCTAAAATGTTTTGAGACGTGTCTGAACATACTCTAGACTCATGTCTTACAACTTCTGGAGTTTCAACATCTTCTTAAAATTTCCTTTGAAGGCATGAATGCTTCTTTTGAAGTTGGTTGTGAACTTAAAACACTTTGAACCTTTGAACCAATCTACCAAAACTTTTGAAAGTTGTTAATCAATGTTATCTTCATATTATAGAGAGTTCCTTTTCCTTTTGAGATGCTTCTAGAGTTGAGATGCAACTTTTATCTCTCATCTAAAGAACCTTTGAAGCTAGTCTGGAGTTGCTCTGAAGCTTAAGGCTTTCCTCTAAAACCCGAAGTGCATTCCTCTGAAACTCTAAAACTTCTATTGAATCTGAGTGCATCCTTCTAAAGCTTCCTCTGAAATTTTTGAGAGCAAATTCTAAAGTTTTGAAGCTTTGTAAGCTCCTTCTAGAACTTTGGGATCCAAAGTTCTGAAGCTTTTGAATTATACTTCTGAAACTTGAGATGCAACATTCTGAAGCTTTGAAAGCTTCCTCTGAAACCTCCGAAACTTCTTTTGAAGTTTATGTGTCTTCAGAAAGTTGCATCTATAGGATTGAACTCTTGCCTCTGAAGCTTCTGTTTGAATTTAGAATGCCTCCTCTGAAAGTTCTAGATGTAACTCTAGAACTTCTGAAGCTTCTTGCATCCTCTGGATTTTGAATTTTTTCTTCTTCTAGATCACCCTTTGAAACGTATCTTGTTACATCTAAACTTGCTTTGTGAACTTTGAACTTCCTTATAACTTCTCTTTTGAAGTTGTTTCTATAATATAAAATCATCATAGACTTTCATTAGCTTCATTAATCAAGTTTTGTTTTCATCATAACTAAGCATATAGAGATAATAGGCAACAATCTCCATTTCCTAATTGTTGCTACTTGTAAGTGCTTCAACATAAATCTTGTTTTTAGCTCCCAATTTCTACTTGAATTTAACTTGAGATTAAATCAAATGCAACTTATTAGATTAGGTTTAGTGTTGAAATTTTAAACCTTGGGTTAGGGTTAACTTCAACTCAAACCCAAATGACCCAAGTTGCATCCCTTTATTTTATATAACCACTGAAAGCTGCATCATTTTCAAACCATTTGCAATGAAGCATAATATTTACATGATCTATAATCTTAATATAAATGGTTCCATGTAGATTGTAAAGTATAAATCATTATTATGAAGTAATGATAATTAAAGATGATAAGATAAAAGGCTTAATATTATTACCATAAAAATGGATTTTGCAATATATCAATGATATATAAGTTATAATGCCCTTTTATCTTTCTTTTATTGCACCGGCAAATTATTTTGATTATAATTAGTTCTAAAATATACTTTATTAGTTTGATGCTTTAAAGACTTCCATTGAAGGAAGATGAATTGTAGCCTTCAATATAAGAAGATTGGATTCAAGTGTTCAATATGAGAAAACTAGATTCAAGGCTTTATTAGTTTTAAAATTCAAGTTAACCTATTAGTTGATGCATTAAACAACTCCAGATAGCTACTTGCAAAAACTAATAATTATTTTAAAACTTGCTATAAATATGCATCAGGAATAATAAGAGTAAAAATATAATAGAAACCTAAATAGTTATAGGTTAAAATATAACTTAATTTTTATAAAAATGTATTCTATTCAAAACATGCATATACTTTATAATGTGCATGCATATGGCAAAGAGGAATATCAAATCATTCAATAATGATATATTAATAGTGTCTACAACCAATACATTCAAAAGTAATTCTTAAGGCCGATGCTCCGTATAGGACTTTGATACCAATCCTTTCATTAAGGGATACACGATATTGAGCTTTGTGCTAATGTGATCAATAAACACTTGATGATTTTGAACCCCCTCCTTAATGGCATTGTACCTCAAAACTATCTACATGGATTCACTAGAGTATTTGTCCTTTTTAGAGAAGAAAATATCTATAAAGTAATTACAATAAATTCTCAACAATTGGCAATAAAGTTAATAATCCTAATTCTTGAGATAAAATTCTATGGCCATGTACCATAAACCATGGTCTTATTATAAGCCATAGACTTAGCTTTCATGGAAAAGGCAATAATGAAATATTATTTATAATTTTGCAAGAAAATGCTCCCTTAGCAAGCATGAATAAAAATTCAGAGGTAGACTTTAATATATCTTTATACTTAGCCAAATTTGAATCCAAGTAACCTACGACCTCAAGACGAGCCATCCTTTTATATGTGAGCATATAATCCTTTAGTCCTTGTAAGTACTACATCACTTTCTTTATCGTTCTCCAATGGTCCATTTTGGGATTTTGTTGATATTTTCTTAGCATAATAATTGCAATGCTAATATCTGGGTATGTACATGTCTAGATATATCTCAGAATACTAATTATAGAAGCATATGATATATTATCTATCTATTTGAATTCCAAGTCATTTCTAGAACATTAATTTAAATTGCATTTTTCATCCTTTACTATTAGTGCTTCATAGATGAATCATTTTTTATTTTATGTCTTCTAAAAACTTATTTAATATAGCTCTTTTAAGATAATCCCAATGTTCCATGAAGTTTATTACAAAATACCTCAATGTTATTCACAAATAATATCTTCAAACAAATACATCAATCAATGATGTTTTCCTTAAATTGAAAGGTTTTAATGGTATTATTAAACTTAATATATGTAACGTCCCGCCTAGGGGCCTATGTGTTTTACCATTAATATATATTTTTTCCATTTTTAAGGGAAATTTTGCGTAAAATCTGGCAGAATCTGCCCTAAAATATAAGTATCTAAACCTGGCATATATTAATCATATATAATAAAATCTTGATAATTAAAAATTTTTAATACAAACCATAAGACACACCCATACCCATAGTTGTCTGCCCAAGACCGGAACCAATCATGATGAAAATTCATCTCACTGGGATCATATAAATCCATTTATAATTACAACATCATACATAAGCTACTATAACATGCCAATACATCTCTTTTATACATCAATTGAAATCTTAAATCTAATTATATGATATACAGAAATTTTTATCAATTTACAACATACATGTACCTCACCGGGATTCTAGTTCTAATGAACTTAACATATACATCCCAATACATTATAACAACATCTCCATATATAAGTTATCTTCTAAGCTTTCTTGCCAGCATAGACTTCAATGGCTCAACTGCTAGCTAAAAATAAAAACAAGGGTGAGTCTAAATTGACTTAGTAAGTAGATTGTATAGGAAGCAAAATCAACAACAAGAGGTCCCGTAGTCATCTCTAAGCACATTCCCTACAATTACAATCCCATCCAGGGATAGTCACATCACAACCGAGATATTACCATGAAACCATGCACTTATAAGTCACTAGGTACCATCATTTACCAGATACATATCCATACACAAGAATAATAGTGCAATATATATCAATAGGGGATATCCTCTATTCCTCCACATTTGTGTCATCATAATAAGAAAATAACCTTAGGACATTTCATATCCCTCATTCATACATACCATTTATATAATCGCACCATATCATCTAGACAAATTTAGAGGATACTCTTCTATCCCACCAAGCCACATTATACAAGAGATAGCACACTCATTTGAATTCACTTACCTTGGGATCTTCACCAATCCCAATTCACACAAACATTCACATTATCATATAGCAAAACCTGGGATATTCATAATCCCAAACATACCATGTAATTAGAACTAACATCATGAAAGTAACAACATGGGAGATTTTTGACTCCCATTAAATCCACACATATTCATATGCCAAACATGGAATAATTACCATCCATTTATTTTATACATTCACATAAACATAGATCATATAGAAGCCATGGGATAATAACTATCCCCGTCCAATCAAGCAAACACACAGATACAACCTACTTACGAGCCCTCTTACAATCCCATGTTCTCAATATTAGCTTCCCAAATCCATGCTCAATTGGTCCTACACAATTCACGCATATCATTTAAACATACATACATGCCTAATTCCCCTCAATACAATATTTGAAACTCATGATTGATTCATCAATAAGTCTACACATTTCTCAAGTGCATGACTGCACTTTAATATCATCTACATAACTATCTACCTGTATAATCATGTATTAATTATGCCTTTAATACACTTAAGTTATTACCTTATTCATAATCAACCACAAATCATGGTTGAAGTAATCAATCCCATATGGTTCCTTATTAATTCATTACATCAAACACTTTAAAAGCATTTTTAGGGAATTTCGCTAATGAACCCATAGTATCATTAACATTGAATTTATCTTAAATACATGCTAATCAAGCCTCTAATCCAATTAAATTAGGCATAATCTTATTTTTATGCAAAATTCTCATATTTACTATTCATAAGTTATTGTTCATAGCTATAAACAATGATTAATCCCATCTTATCAAGTTCAAATCATACCAAATATACTAAAATCAACTAACTAATAATTTACCTCATCAATTTACATGAATTTATTGCAATTTAACCTAAAAATTACTATTCACAGTAGGGGGTTGTTACAAAACCACCTCTTACAACCTAAATCACTCCAAGATCATCACAAAACATGTATTAACTAATTACCCCCATGAATTTTCATCCAATTATCTTCCAAAATACCTAAAGTTACTATTCATGAGTTGGGTTCCAAACCCTAGCAAGAAGAAAATGCAAAATTGATAGAGAAAAATAAACTTTACCTTGATTTCCAAGCATAGCGATCATTTTTGACCCACTTCCAACCCCAAATCTTTATAAATTAGCCATGGCTCAAGACCACTTGAATTTTCAGCCAAGAAATGCCAAAACAACAAGACGATAGAGTTTTGATTTATAAACTCATGGTTTTCCAAGGAAATCCAAGGATTTACAGCTTAAATCACAAAAAAATTGAGTTTAAAATGATGTATTTTCATCGCTAGGGGTGTGAGAATCAGAGGAAGAAGGGGGATGAAAAATGAGAAATTTGGGCCAAATAGGGTAAATTGGGTCAAACCACGGCCCGCCGATTAACCCACAACCCGCTTCTGCCAGAGATTGTCATAATAAATCGATCATATATCTCTCATATGACATCCAAATGATGCATTTCTTAAGGCATTGAAAATATATCTTTAATGGATATAACTTTTATTAAAACCACTATTTCCAAATCAACCCCAATATATATCAAAAAGTTAAATAAAGTGACAATTTTTTGTATTTTTAGTATTTTTTCACCCATGAGGAGCAATTTTGGTACATTGATCATAACTTCCTTATACAAAATTAAAATCATATGATTCTTAATTCATTAGAAATATAATTTTAAGATATACAACTTTATATTTAACAGTGCTTCTAAATCATCCATCATCTAATTCAAAAATTGGGCACAAGTGATCCCTTTTTCTCCATTTCTCTTTTATTTTACTCATGCATTTTATCCATAGTTTTTTTCATATATTATAATACAAAAAATGCACATAAATTTTCTCCAATAATTATAATTTAAATCATGTAATAATAACACATATAATTAGCATGATTCCATTGAATTCCCATGAAATTCATACACAATGGAACCATTCCATTTTACTCCTTTTTCCTCACATTTTCCAATAATAATTACATGTAATTTAGGACATTAAAACACACTAAATTCCTCACATAATTAAAAATAACATCATGAAATAAATTTGGACATATGTGCATTAATTTCATATAATTTCCTACATTTTGTCCTGCACTATTCCAAATTTTCTTATGCACTTCCCCTTACATTTTGTCCTACATTCATACTTCACTTATTATCTTTAAAGACCAAGCTATATAACCTCTGTAGTGATCCCACAATGGCTAGTTTATTCCACAACACCACTGTCGAAGGACAGGCTATGACAAGACCCTCATTTTTTTATGGAACCAATTACAGGTACTGAAAATGCATATGCAAAACTTTTTGATGGTCATAGATTACCATTTGTGACTTACCATTAGAAATGGTAAAATTGTCCTCAATATCGAAGACAAGTATACTGCCAAAGACATACACGTAGTAGAACATTATGCAAAGGCAAAAAATTGCCTCTAATATGCCTTGTCCCTATCTAAATTTGAAAAAAATATCCTCATGTGACTCTGCAAAGAAAATATGGGATAAATTGCAAGCAACATATGAAGAAACCAATCAGGTCAAGGAGACCAAAATAAATATTCTTGTACAGGAGTATGGGTCTTTCACCATAAAGGATTTAGAAAATATATTTGGCATATTTGGCAGGTTTTAAAAGATCACAAATGGTATGACAAGCTTTAGAGAAAAATATGATGAGCCCAAACTTATCAAAGAGATTCTGAGATCTCTACCCAGTCATTAGATGCCTAAATTTACAGTAATCCAAGAAGCCAAGGATCTAGATAAGATGACAGTAGAAGAACTCGTGGGTTCTCTCATGACCCATAAAGTATTAATGAGATAGAAGGTTCTTAAGGAAACAAAAGGAAAAAGAGCCACAACTCAGATTCAAAAGGTGATGACTCTCAAGGAGAGTCATCAACAAGTGGTGCAGAAGGTGAATACAATGCAATGATCAACAGGAGATTCAAAACAATGCTGAAAAAGAAGAATTTTGGAAGTAGTTTTAAAAACTTCAAAAACAATGGCAAGAAAAAGGAAGTTCCAATCTGCTATAACTGTAGCAAGCTAAGGCATATGAGATTTGATTGCCATTAGCCAGATAAGAAACAAGGAGGTTAACCAAAAATGAAGTATAACTCTTACTTTAATAAGAGAAATAACAACAACAGAAGTAGCAAAAGGTTTATAAAGAAAAAGAAAGCCGTGGCTGCTTGGGAGATGTTGGTAAATATGATGAATGACAGTTTGAGTGAAGTTAAAGAGGAGCATGAAGCATAAATCAGCACATTCTCCCCCAAGGGAAAGAATCTGGAGGACCAATATATAAGAATCAGCTTCAAGGCCATCCATGAAGATGATGTAAAATTTAAACTTGAAAATCCTGACCTTGAAGAAGTTCTAAAAGAATTATATTCAAACTCCAAGGCTTTGAAGGGAAAACACAAATAGACCAAAAAGGAGTGGGATAGAATGACCATTCAATACTCCAAATTGAAAGAAGAAAATGCTAAGGTCAAGATTAGCCAATGTGCTAATATAGAACTTGAGCAAGTCAAGAAAAAGAACAATGCCTTTGGAAAGACCTTGACATCCACCTTGTTAAAAATAAAATCAAAGAAGAAAGGTGGACAATCTCAAAAGAAACAAACTTATAATTTTAGAAATAAACTTGAACCCAAACAGAACCAGATTTGGGTTCCCAGAGCAGTTGCAAAGATTGTAAATGCAACATATAAGCCAAATGATAGATTATTGGCAGTTAAGAAGCAATGGTGATAAGATCATAATTTATCATATTTTTATACCTAACTTCATATGTTTTGATCTTCTTTTGACATAATTTCAGTGGTTTATATTAACATTTGAGTAAATATTACATATAACAGAGATTATATCTGTTTCAGATGTTAAAAGATATAAAAAGAAGCTAAAGACTATAAAAGGTGTTACTTTTAGGCAATTTCTGGTATTGATGAAGGTAAATTTGGAAAATATTTTCAACATGAAAGATTTAGCCTTTGTTCTTATATTTCCAACTCATCTAGAACCTCATTATTCTGAATTTATATGAGAAAGTTATGCCAAAAATATTGCAACTGTCTTTAGAGCCTTACATGTGTTGAAACTTTGTCTGAAACAAAAGGTGTCATTTTGAGGCTAGATGAATCATATAAGGAGGTTGATTCAAAAAATTTATCAACATAAAAGTTGTAAGGCTTGAAATTATATGTCCAACACATTAAGAATTGTATAATTCTGAGTTCTTACGAGAAAGTTATGATCGAAATACTAAAATTGCTCTAGAATTATTTTGTCCAAAACTCTATGAAGTAACTAACTTTGGACAAAGTGAACTGATTCTGGATAAAGAAAATTGATTTTTTTGATGTAGAACTTTGTTCAAGATAAAGCAAAACTTGTTTGACAAATCATAGACTAGAAACTAACTTAGGATAATGCAGAAACTTTAGACAAATGCAAAAAATAGATTGGAACAAAATATAAGTGCAATACATGAAAAATTTAGATATGATGAATGTTCTTTTGAAATTCAAACTATAAATTTAAAATCAATAATGTGTTTAAAGTATTTTTAGCAATTATTTGTTTGAATATCTACCTATTTGAGTTATCTTTAGAAGCTAATTTTTCTTTATAAGTGTTGCTGTAATCTTTAGAAATATGAGACTCAAATTTTGGAGTCACATTCGAGGGTTGATTTCTAGGCGTAAAGGTGTTGTAATTTTCAGCAGATATCTTTAGAAACCAGAACATGCACCAACTCAATTTATTTTAGAACTGCTATTTTTATGCTTGGAATGTTGAGTTATTCTTAGAAGTGGATCTCTATGCATAGAGGAATTGTAGTTTGTGGAGGAGTTCTGCTAAAACCATCCTACTTGGGTTATTTAAGGACATTAAGAACAGAGAGTGGGGATATACTATTCAGCACATTAAGTTTCTAGGAGAGAAGTTCTGCAAAGAAGCAAGAGAGATTTTGAGTTCTGCAATTATACATATTTCAGAGAGTTTTCTTTTTGTTTTTATTATGAACTAATTTTTTTTCTAGGGCAATAATGTAGCCCTCCTTGGTATTTGTTGTTACTAGAGATTATTAGTTTATCAATTCAATATTATCTTATTTCATTCATTGTATTTATTACAATTACCTAATTTATTTAGTTACTTAATCACTAATTTCATGAATTAGACTGATTGTCTGAGAAAATATGGTTAAGGTAGACACCATAGGCTAAATCATATTTTAAGAGCTCTCTTCAATGAATGAGTATATGGTTAAGGTAGACACCATATGCTAAACTATTCTACTTAGTTCATTAAAGTTCTTATGATTTTCATGAGTTTTCAACCTTAATTACAGTATATGCCATAGGTAATTGGAATGGGAGAAAATACTTAATTTAAACCCTGATGCCTAACAGTAATAGTCATACAGTAGATAAAATGAACCTAAGATGCTGAATTGACACTAACATCTCAATAAAATTGAATATCATTGAGTGGTAAAGTTGGATCCTAAGATTCTTACAACTTGAATTCTCTTTTACATTACTCATTGTCATCGTTTTCTATTATCTTACATTGCACTTTTATTCACTTAGTCTTTAATTTATCTTGTTGATTTAGGATAGCTTAGTTTTTAGCAACTAGATATAATTGAATCAATTTAATAGTTCTCAATAGGATTGACCCTTACTTTGCACACCATACTATTATACACTTTCGTACTTGCAAGAAATTATAATGTGATCATCCAATGGGTACAAAAATTTTCTTCCACTAACCCACCTAGATCCATTCCCAAATAGGTACCAAAGATTAAAGCTTAACCTTGTCTATGCAGGTGTGCTTGAGAGCCTCAATAAGTAGCATATGGTACATTTACAGTGGTTACTTAACAGACATGATAAGAGAAAGGGAACTATTCAGAAAGCTTAAAGTGAAGAATGGTGGAACAGTTACCTTGGGGACAATGGATAAGGTAGAGTATTTGGGATCGTTAAGGTCGGCCAACCACAATCTACTATAATTTTAAATATTTTACTTGTAGAGGGATTGAAACATAACCTACCTAGTGTAAGTCAATTTTGTGATAATGGTTAACAAGTCATGTTTGAATCCCAAAGTTGTTCTATGTTACATAAGTCAAACTCAATTATAGTACTTGGAAGAAGACATGAAAATGTATATTTGGTAGATTTATGTGATATCCAAACCAAGTGTCTTGTTGTAAGCAATGATGAATCCTTATTGTGGCATAGAAGACTAGGACATGGTAACAAAAATATGATTGAAAAGATGTACAATAAAGACTTTGTTGTTGGATTACCAAATCTGAAATTTGACAAAAGTGAGTTGTGTGATGCTTGCTTAAAAAGAAAGGAAGTAAAAGAATCTTTCAAATCTCACAAAGAAGTATATACAACTAAACTACTTTAATAGCTACACATGGATCTTCTTAGACCAATAAAGAGGGAAACATTATGCATATATTATTGTAGATGACTTTTCTAAATTTACCTGCATAATGTTTCTTGCATCAAAAGTTAAGGCTTTTTCATTTTTTGAAGTCTTTACCAAATGTGTGCAAAATGAACAAAGCTCTCATATCATTCTCATAAGGAGTAATCATGGTGGAGAATTTGAGAATAAAAAATTCACTACTTTTTGTGAAAGTAATGATATATTTTACACATTCTCTACACTAAGAACACTCCAACAAAATGGAACAGCTGAAAGAAAAAATAGATCCTTGCAAGAGATGGCAACAACAATGTTGAGTGAATATAATTTACCTCAATACTTTTGGGTTGAAGTAATGAATACTACGTGTTACATTATAAATGGAATTTATGCTATGTCAATACTTAACAAAACTCTATTTGAACTGTATTATGGTATAAAACCAAATATTTCACACTTTCATATTTTGGTTGTAAATATTTCATTCTTAACAATGGAAAGGAAAACCTTCATAAATTTGATAGTAAATTTGATGTAGGCATTTTCCTTGGATATTCCATTATTAGAAAGGTATTTATAGTAAACTTGAGAAATATGATAATTGAAAAGTTTGTCCATGTAAAGTTTAATGAATGTCCTAACCCTTTAAGGAGCGTTAGTGATTTGATGATTAGATAGATGAACTCACAATATCTGTGGAGAAGATGAGACTAACAGATAAAAAAAAAGAAACTCCACAATTAGAGAGTGCTGGATGAAGCAAAAAAATAATTTGAACCATCCACTAGTGAGGTAAATGATGAAGGTAACAACTCTTTTCCTAAAGATTAAAGGTTCATGAATTCTCATCCTAAAAACTAAATAATTGGTGATATGTATAATAGAGTTAGAACTCTATCCTCATATCACCAAGTATGTGGTAAGTTTACATTTCTTTCTTAATTAGAGTCAACATGCATAGAATAAGCCATAGAAGATGAAAATTGGATCATAGCTCTGTAAAAAGAGTTGAACCAATTCAAAAAAAATACTATATGGACACTTGTTCCAAGACCATCCTATCAGTCTATCATAGGAACTAAATGGGTCTTTAGGAGCAAATTAGATAAATTTGGAATAATAGTAAGAAATAAGGCAAGATTAGTAGCAAAGGGGTGCTGCCAAGAAGAATGAATTGACTTTGAAAAGCTATATGCCTCTGTTGCTAGGATAGAAGCTATTAGAATGTTGCTAGCTTTTGTATCTTTTATAGACTTCAAGCTATATCAAATAGATGTCAAAAGTTCTTTCTTAAATGGATTCATAAATGAAGAGGTTTATGTAGAAAAACTTCCTGGGTTTGAAGATTTTCAAGACCCAAACCATGTTTTCAAACTCAAGAAAGCCCTCTATGGTCTTAAGCAGACTTTTAGAGTATGGTATGAGAGGATAACTAAATTCTTGATTGGAAAAAAATTACTAGCGATAAAGTAGTTAACACACTCTTCATTAAGCATGACATAAAAGATATTTTGACTGTTTAGATTTATGTTGATGATATTGTGTTTGGTGCTATTAGTGATAAATTATGTCAAGAGTTTTCTAAAGTCATGTAGAAAGAATTTGAAATGAGCTTGATGAGAGAGTGAACCTTTTTTTAGAATTGCAAATCAAGCAAATGAAAGAAGGAATATTCATCCATTAAGCTAAATACACCAAAGAACTCCTAAAGAAGTTTGAATTAGAAGATGGAAAGCCTTTAGGAACTCTAATAAGTACATCAATCAAGATGGACAAAGATGAAAAAAAGTAAATCTATTTACCAAAAACTTTATAGAAACATGATAGGATTTCTATTGTATTTAACTGCACATAGACCCAACATCATATTTAGTATTTGTATGTGTGCCAGATTACAGTTAGATCCTAAAGAATCACATCTTGTACCCGTTAAAAGAATCTTTAGATACCTTTTAGATACACTAAACCTTGATTTATAGTATCCAAAAGACTAAAATTTTGAATTAACTAGGTACTCAAATGCAGACTTTATTGGCTATAAACTAGATAGAAAGAGTACCTCAGGGTCATGTCAATTTTTTGGAAGCATGGTCATATCATGGTTCTCTAAGAAACAAACATCTATTGCATTATCAACTGGTGAAGCTGAATATGTAGCTGCAGGTAGTTGTAAACAAATTCTCTAGATAAAAAAAATAATTGAGTGATTATGCTTTGAATGACACACCCATCAGATGTAAAAATACTAGTGTAATTAATCTAGCAAAGAATCCAATTTTGAATTCAAGAACTAAATGTGTAGAAGTTAAGCATCATTTCATTAGAGATCATATGCAAAATCATAATATCTGCTTGGAATATATATCAACTAAAGATTAATTAGCAGATATTTTTACTAATCCACTCCCAAAGGATATATTTTATAAAACTAGAAGGGATCTAGGCGTGTTAGACCCATGTGCATGAATATTTTGTCATGTGAATATATTATAACATTATATTTATATATAAATGCATGAATTCTATGCTTTACTTATACTTTCTAGTAATTATTTCTAAAAGTTTGAAAGAGCTCTAGATGTCGTTCTATGCCCTTTTGCATGAAATTTCAAAATCTATAAACTTCAAAAACCTTTGAATTTCTAAAACTTTGCTTTAGAACATCTAAAGATTGGGTTGAAAAGTTTTGGGTCTCTATTTTAAAAAATTTGAAGTATAACTTCTAAACCCTAAAGCCTTTCAGCACTAGTTGAAGCAGCTTCAAAACATTTGAAGTTATAATTTTAGAAGCTCTAAAACTTCAAAATTATTTTCTCAATAGAATAAAGCCCTTTTAGAGGATCTGAAATCCTTACTTTCAAACTTCCAAAATTCCATGGTGGAATAAACTGTTTGATTCTTGCTAATTTTCAAATATCTCCCATTCCACACTAATCATTTGCGTGCCCTTTTTCATTTCTATAAGTGATTCTTCAAATCCTGAATCTCCCATAAAACCTTTTGCCAGTTCAAAGAATCAACAAGCCCTAAAATCCAAAATCTCTTAGCTAAGTTCATTATTGCTAAAATGGCGAGAATGAAGAAGGCAACTAAGTTAGTGGACTAATCCTCCATGGATTCTAAAGACAGAAGAGAAGAAGGGAAGCATCTGAAATAAGGAATCCAAGCGAAAAGAAAAAGAAGAAGTTGTAAAGATTATAATAGTAAGGTAATCTTCAATAACAAAATGTCCTCTTTCGAGAAGTTTCAAAATATTTTGAAAATAAGAGAATAGTTTGAGGAAGAGTGTTTTATTTCAACATGTTTGGAGTAAATGGATTCAATCTAGAAGTGACTTAGTGGTTATAGCACCAAGGATGGGAGAAATTCTTGAGTTACTAAGATTTTTGTTATACCAGACTAGTGCGAGCATTAATTAGCAACTACGATGCTAGCATTAAAAGGTCTTGGATTGGTAGAATATAAGTAAACTTGTATTTGGAAAACATAAGAGAAATATTCAATATGCCTGAAGAAGAAAAGGATGAAAGTAATTGGCCAAAGTCCAGGGCAACTTTGCTTTTAGAACTCTTAGAAATTGAGATAGAAGAGAAGGAGAACTACTTACATGCCAACTACTTGGATTTGAATATGAAGCTAGCTCACATTTTGATTATCGATAACATTCACCCAAAGATAGCCAGCTCAGATCAAATCTTAGAAAGAGATGCCAAAATTCTATGGGCACTAAAGAATTAAAGAAACATATACTTAGCCCAAACTATTTCAGACCATCTCTACATGGTTAAGATAAATCAAAGATTCCCATTGCCATATGGGATGATATTTTCAAAACTCCTAAGAGAAGCTAAAGTAGATATATTTAAAGAAGATGGAGAACCACCCAAGCCATCTAATTCAATCAGCTAGCTAACACTAAAGAAGATATGCTTCAATTAAACAACAAAAGGTTGGATTTTTAAAAAACCAAGAAAGGCTAAACAAGTAAACATAATAATAATAGAACAAGAAGAAGAGAAGAGAATACAAGAGAAGAAGAAGTTGCAAGAGAGGAAAACACAATAGGCATTCCATCTTCAACTAGGCCTACCCAAACCCATCCTCCAGAACAACCACCCTCTCAACTAGCCTACCCAAGTCTATATCCCTTTGAAGCCATCCTAGAAAGCAAACTCATTTCCCACCTACAACCCATTCGCACTAGGAGCCAACCTAGAAACTAGTGTTTCCAACCTCACCCATAGGGTAGACAAAATAGAGGAGTTAATGCACCATAAATTAGATAGATTAATTTCTTTATTTTGAGTCAACCAAAACCCAAGCACCACCTGCCCATGCCACTCATTCTTCATCAACCCAATCCTACCCTCAGTTTTAACACAACAAAACTTCATCTCCACTTACATTAATTCATTCCTCATCCAGCCATTCCATTCCTCATACCCAAAACAACACTCCCTCTTCCTCATCTAGGCAAAACTCCAAGCCATCCACTAAACTTGTCCATTCAGAAGGTCAACCTTCTAAAGTTGCACCTCCATCTTCTCTACTAGCTCAAGCCCCAAATCCATGTCTTGCTATCATTCCATACACCTATAGACACCCTAGGATTCTTCACCTCATCAAATATATTGTTCCTACTGGCCCACTAGAATATCCGGATTGATCAAATTCATGGGATTCTCAAGACATCCCAACTAGGTTTGTTCCCACTCCATCAACACCTCTTACTCCTCAAGAAGAAACCATTCTTGCAATTGACAATCCTTCCTAGGATCTATCACCCCACTAGAATGACCTATGATGAATTTCTAGCTAGGCTAGAAATTAATACTGCCATTTCTACCCTGTACCATTCTCTTCCATAACTCATAGATCCCAAATTCATAGATGGCCTTATTCTCCTTCCTAATCCTCCCTATACACCTAAGAATTATGATCCCAATCCCATTCCAAATCTTGATACCTATCTTTCTCAATACTCTCAAGCTACCCCACAACCTCCTCCGCAGACCACTCCACTTCAAACCACTCTTCCCTCCCTTTCAGGGCCTCCCAAACTTTTGTACATACTATAACACAACATTCATATGTTTGGCAAGCCAGTAATCAAGCCCTAGATCATAATCTTCCACTTGCATTTCTTGAACTCCTTGATACAGATCATTCACATAGGATTTGGATCAATGGTAATACTCCAAGCCTCAACTTGTCCCTCCACCACCTACCAAAACCATCAAACAAAGAGCTCAACCTAAACCCAAAACCCCTTCTCTTAAAAGGCCAACCACTAGAGCTAGAACTCCACCCAGACCAAAAGCCAAACCTCCTCCTACACCACCCACCAAGTCTCTCCCTCCCATTTCAAAGCCAATTGCCATGAACTATGCTGAATTCCAAGGAAGATATAATGCTAATTACCAAGCTAAACTAGAATCAATGCCATTTCCATATCTATAACTTCTAGACCCTTCATAAAAGGCTAGAAATCAAATAATTCCTATCATAGTATCTGGCCCAATTATAGAACCCATAGCCATCCCTATTTCATCTTCCTCTCACATACCCAACCCACATTTTCAACCTTTTTATGAAACAATTATTTTCAAGAAGCTTAGGACTCTGAAAGCCAAACCCAAACCTACCTATCAACCTCCTCCTAAACCTACTCAACCAACAAACAACCCACCACATTTCTAACTTACATACACTAAAAGGGCTAAATCTAGAAAATAATGAGTTGCTAATAGTTATTTTGCTTTCTCTTGTAATTTGATCATTATTTTGTACAACACAATTCATTGTATTTTTTTCATTTATAATCAATAAAATACAATTCATCTTCTTTTACAATGCTTTTCTTTCCTCTCCCTATACTCTTTTTGATTATGTTTTTCCTCTCTCTATATTCTTTTTGATTAAGACAAAAAGGGGAAGAAATAATAGCAGTACATTCATTTAGAATTCCACAAATGCACTTATTTAGGGGGAGCTATTAGCAACCATTCACGGGGCGCTATTAGATTTAGAAATGTTGGACCCAAAACATAGGGTGTATGGCAAAGCTGGAATCCAAATAGTGTGGGAAAAACAAATGGTTGTATAAGTGTAGAAAATGAAAGGCAATGAAAACACACAAGCACATAGCAATAAAGACACAAGGATTATAGTGGTTTGGCCCCCCATAGCATTTACTCCACTCTCTACTGTTTCCCCAACACTAGGTTCCACTATACCCTATAGAAACACAACCTAGTTTTTCAAAAGCTCACCAGAAAATCTACAACTATTGGTTTCCAAGTTGACAATGAACTTGTTGGTTTTCAAGCTCATCAATGAATGTATACAATGATGATTTTCCTAAGCTCACCACCAACTCATACAATCTAGTTTCTCAAGAGCTAACCAACAACTCCCCACTAGTTTTATGAGATTACCAGAAACTCTTACAAATGGGTATAATGGAATGCCTCTAATCTAGGCTAATGGGTACACATAGTTAAAACACAAACACAAATGATAAAACACTAAGACTTTATAGTGAATTCAAACTCCCTTGAAGTGGTATTGTTGTGGTCCTAAAGATCTTTGATCTTGGCAAGACCTTGGAGTAAAAACACTTATAAAACTTGAATGGATTACTTGTTGTTTGATTCTTGTTTAGCTTATGAAACCCTCAAATATCTTGTTTCTCTTCAATGAATCTTCCATTTATACATTTCAAAGACACTTGGGACCATTTGGAAGAAGACTGTTTGAATATAGTTGTTGCAATGCCACTTGGATTTTTGAATGTTTAAAACAATAATTTTTTACTATAGTAGATCATTGTAGTGATTGGTCCAAAATCTCTATCCAAAGTTAATAGTTAATCTTAAACTTTCTATCCAAAGTTACTGTAGTAGTTTAAAGTAGCAATCATGAATAGCACTTCATTCAAAATTCAATATTCGAGATTGGTTGTGTGTCCAAATTATTTAGTTTAAACCTGGTTTTGTGTCCAAAGTAAAATTTTAGACTGATTGATGCTTGCGTTGATAATGTCTAAAACTTTATTGAGTCTAAAACTTTCTGCTTAAAGTTACTATAGTTACTATTATATTGGCTACTATAGCAGTTTATGAAAATAATGTATTTTCTTCCATTATTTTCTACCTCTGTTTTACAAGATCTTAACAAAATGTCATTGGCTAAATTTAAGTCATAATTAAGTTTTGTAAATCATCAAAATCAAGCCCTTTAAATCAACAAGAAACATATTTCTTCTGAGTTTCTAACTTTATTTCATAAAGGTATATCACTCGAATGTTTTGTCATCATCAAAAAAGGAAAGAATTTTGAGTTTAACCCTTTTTAATTAGCTTGATTTTAATAATGAACATAAACTAGTAGCTAAGTTTTAATGGTGAACAAATATGTGACTGCCAATTTAAGGTACTGACTAGTTACATTTTCAAGTATTGCAGAAGTTGAAACTATCACATTTAAGATTTTAGAGGAAGAAAAACTAGTAAATGCTCAAGGAATGACAATTCTAAACTTAAAAAGGGATTTCAGATATATTATGACACTTCTAAAATCACAAGTTTAGAAGATGTGTAAGCCATCAGAAGGTCTAAAATTTAAGTCTGAAAGCTTTAAAGTATGTTAAGAGGAAGAATTCCATACTTTCGTGGTTAGAAGGATCAATCAGAACTTAGTTTAGAAGCAAGGAAGCCTTTCAGAGGATGCTATAGATGATAGACATGAGCTTCAAAGGTCAAAATATAGCCATTGAAAATATAGTCGTTGGACGAGTCAATCAACAAAAAAAAACTTTAGAGCTTGAGAGATGACCTTCAGATGGTTTGAAATGTATCACTAGAATGAAGTTCAAACGAAATCAAGGTTGAGAAGGTTTGAAAGAGAGTTTTAAAGCTATAAAATTTAATGCAACAATGGTATTTGACAAAGCACCCGACCTTCAGAAGGTTTGAAGTTTAACTTAAGAGAGTCTGAAGCATGTTGGCAAGGCGGATTATGTTGAGTGTTGAAAATGCAATCTAAAATGGTTGAAAAATTACCAAAAATAATAATTAATAGCTAAATACTCTTCCAAGAGAATAAATAGAGGATTCAAATCACTGGAAGAGTATTTGAGCAAATTAAAGAGCATTTATAGGAAAAATCAATATTTTCTTCCACGTCTTCAACTCCATCTACGCATAATTCTAAAACAGCATTCAAGGCTCAATCTACATCGATTCTCAAGGAGTTTGAATTCCTTGTTCTTAATTGATTTGTCATTTATTGCTTTGGATTACCTATGTACACAAACAAACTAAGTAAGAGACATTAATCTGTATAAATTTTATTACTATTTTTTTGCTATTGCAAGCAAGGGGCTTGCTATTTGTTTACTTTGATTTTGGTAAGTAGGAAAGACTTGTTGTAAGTATAAGAGTTGGTTGGTGAGCTCTAAAAATCAACTTATGTTTGTCTTAAGTATGTGTTAGTGGAACCTGAGTGCAGTAAGAGTAACTGACTCAGAGACGTGGAGCAGGAATTAATCTTGGGTTGTCTTTTATGCTTGTTTAACTTTGAATCATTTATTTGCACAAAGTTTTTGCACAAAGTTTTAATCTCTGCTAGAATTTTAGAAAAGCTCAATTAATCCCCTCTCTCGAGCTACTTTAAACAAGGAACCAACAATAAATATAATGAAGTATTTTCACCCTCCACCATAACATCAAGTAGGAAATTGGCCACATATATCTATATGAATAATATCAAGAAAAACATATATCCATATGAATAATCTCAAGAAGTTTTCCTGAACTCCTCTTGATTCCTTTCTAGTGTATTTAGTTTGCTTTCCTTTAACATATTTTATACACACATCAAAATCACTGGAATCCAACAATCCTAAAATACTATATTTCTTTAATCTCTCTATTCTTTATTTAAAGATAAGGCCTAGACAGCCATAACATAGAAGAGTTTTCATTATTAAGACCATGTTTTGTTCTATAATTAACTTATAGGGTCCTTAATAATTAACCATAATAAAGATTTAGATTTAGTCTATATAAACCATTGCATAAATTACAAAAATTAATATATTGACCTTATTTAAATAAATTAAATTTATCATTATTACATCAAAAATTATAGCCAAATCTATCAAGTTTTATGATAGATATTAAATTATGTGATATAGAAAAGACATAAAAAGTGTCTACTGGGTCTAGCTAATATTTAGTGCTTAATGCTAACGTATATGTTTCAATAACTTCAACTCATGCCTTAACCTAGTTACTTAGCATAATATATATTGATATAGTGGTCAATTTTGCTTGGTATCCAAGTAGGAATCTCTCCATTGTACTTGAAACATGAACCATAACATAAGAATCAATTCACCAAGTATCAGAAGGGACATTTGTAAGATTGATTTCAAAATAAATAAAAGTGATATTAGTGCCTTTCTTTTTCAACCATTTTTTAGGACAATCCTTTCTTAGATGTCCATTCTTTTTATAAAAGAAAATTTTAGGACTTTCTTTTCCCTTTTTTTCATCTATAAACCTTCATTATACAAAATTCCTTTATTTGGGGGTATTTTTCTTTCTGTCATTCCTTTTCTTAACTTCTCGCATTGACAATTATGCTAAGATTTACCTCTCCTACTTTAACTTTACTTATTCTTGAATACACATATTGATCAAATTCATTAATGGTTTACTTGTCTTTATATGTATTATATTGGATCTTGAAAGGACTAAATTATGTATGCAATGTGATAAAGATAGATTGGACAAGGAATGAATCATTCACTTTCATATTTATTATCTTAACTAGGCAATTATATCAGTCATTTCCAAAATATACTTGTGGAAACCATGGACACCATCAGACTTCAGTGTGGTCAAGCATAGGGGTGTAAATTGGGTTGAATTGAATTGAGTTAGGGGAAATTTAACCCTAACCTTAGTTATCAACCCAACCCTACCCCTAAACCTATTTTTAAAACCCTAACCTAACTCTAAGAAAATTGGATCAGTTTTGTTGAATCTAAGCAAATAGTTTTCATGATAATAAAACTTATATATGACTTAAGCTTAAGTTAATAAAGTTTTTCTGAGATTTTGAGTGAGAGAGGAGTCCTACAAAGGAGAAAAGAAGGGCTATAGAAGTTTGTCGCATCCATTGGAATGACATTTTTGAAGTTTAAGAATAATAGAAGAGTCCATAGAGGAGAGCCTAAGGTGACATAAGTCTATCACACTCACTATCTAGTTAGGTGTCCTAAGTCACGATGATAGAGGAGATGGCAAGTCCATAGAGGAGTTCTACAAAGGTCTATTGAGATCTTTGCAATGGTTATATTCTACAGAGAGAAGCTACAAAGGAAAACATAGAACTCTTTGAACTTGCAAACATCCATGAAGGATTTCATTAGAGGAGAGGCAATAACAATAGAGGACTATTGTCATAATGGTAGGAAATCCAAGAGGCATTTAAATAGTTAGTTTTCAATGGTCTTCTTCTAAATGGTCAAGAACCTCTTTAAGACTTATAAATATAAATTTCATTGAAGAGAAAGAGGATTCTTGAGGGTTCCATGAGCTAAAAATAAAGCATTCACAAGAGAAACTAAAGCTTCCTAAGTGCATTCACTCCAACAACATCTCAAAGTTTAATGTGCTTCAAGCCATATCAAATCTAACACTAAAGGAGTTCAAAGTGGTTCTTATTCATTGAGTAATCCTTGCATTTACGCTTTTAGTTATAAGAGTTTTCTTGTAAGCTTAGAGAAACTAGGCAGTTGCCTAGTAAGCTCAAATATACTAGGTGGTATAAAAAGTTTCCTAGTGAGCTTAGAGAAATTAGGTAGTTTAAGAGTTCTTGGTGATCTCTTAAAATCAAGGGAAATATGATTCCATAAGTGGGTAGTAGAACCCAAGGTTAGGGATACCTTGGAGAGTGAAGTAGGTATTGACTTGACCTAAATCATTATATTTTTTGTGTGTTTACTATCTTGTATGCTTATGTGCTTCCATTGCTATCTTCTTTCTACACTTGCATAACTATTTAATTTTCATAACTGTTTAGTTTCCAATCTTGCTTGGTTTCTTATTTTTTCATACACCCTATTTTGGGAACAACATGTGGTATCGGACTTGAACTTACAAGTGGTATCAAAGCAAGCATTGAAATTAAAATTCAAACATCTTAAATCTCTATCTCAATGTCATCCCATGTGGAAAATGATTTTAGTAAAATCATGGAGGGTTAATCGACCAGTAGACCTCTATTTTCTTATTGAGAGCAGTATAACTATTGAAAGATAAGAATGAAAATAAAAAATAATTTTAATTGCCAATAGTTATAAGTTATGGAGGATTATAAAGGATGGAATGTTGCTTTCCACCTCAAAGGAAAGTAATTGGACTATCGAAGATATTAGAGTAATTTGTTTAAATGTCAAAGCTAAGAATGTTTTGCAAAGACCCATAGTATGGCTTAACCTAAGAAGGAAGGGGTGAATAAGGTTTTAAAAAAATTCACTACTTAACCCCTATTGAACCATTTTTCTCTTTTTGTGCTCGTGTGTGGTGTGTTGTAAGATATGTAATAAAACCATAAAGTGCATGAAAGATAAAGCTATTAAATAAACACACACAAACAATACAATTTTTATAGTGGTTGGGGAACCCTATTCCCACATCCACTCTTCCAAGAGCACACACTCATTATGCCTTGGGATTCTACTATATCCTATATAATGGAAATATAATAGTGCTCCCAGTACTCTTCTAGATTCCAGCTCTAGGGTGCATAAACATAGTACTCTCAACACTCTTCTAGATTTTAGCTATAGGTAGCATAAACAAGTGTTCCTAACACTCTTCTAGATTCTAGCTCTAGGAGGCATAACTATAGCACTTCTAACATTAAAACTCACTAGTTTTGAAGATTATTATCAAACTTAATAGTTTTTCAAATCTCACCAATAATTCATTATAATATATTTTTCCAGAGATCACTACTAACTCTCTAATTTTCTGATTAACCAGAAAACTAATACACTTTTACAAAGTGTTGCAATGAAGCACAGGGAAAAATATGATCCTTTAGCATCTCTATGTAATACAGAAAGATATTCCCATAATATAGACATAATGGTAATAAAGATTTATAGATTAAAGCTCATCAAAAATGGATGACGTTTAAGCTCTTGGCCATGAGTGGAAGGATATGCATAAGTTTAAGCTCATTTGAAAAGTATTCTTTCACCATTTTGAATCATCCAACTCGTCTCCTTAAATCAATTTTTAGAAACTTGATCATTGTAGAGGAGAAGGTTGGGTTTGATGCAAGAACGAGAGTAGAAGACTATTGAGACTTTTACCATTGGAGTGTATGCCTTCTAATTCATCTTGAGTGCTGCAATGCAGTTGTTGAAATAATTTCTCTCATTTTGACTTGACACAGTTAGAAAACCTACAACACACTTATTATTAGAAATAGTAATTGAAATAAGTCTGCACAATGAAAGCACTAATTCAAATGTCATTTAAATGCAAGTCACATAAATCAATTAACCTCAAACAAGTCACAACCTCTCTCTGTCTGCACTTGTTTGTCATAAGTCTCGGACGAATTCTCCCTTGAATTTTGTCTATCAGTCAATCCTTTATGAATGTGATTTGTTTGTAGTAAGTAATAGATGAATTATAGTGCCATAGATGAAGTTGAACAGGTCTATAGACAAATTCAGCTTTGTCTTGCTCGATTAGATGAAGTAAGGTATTCTTCTTTTGTTTAACATTCGTCTGTAGAAAGCAATAATTGAACTTCGGTGGAGTAGATGAAGTTGAACTAGATTGTCTCAAATAAATTCTTCTTTGTTTCATCTTGGATGAATTAGGCTCTACACTTCGTCTTCAGATTTGTCTATATTAAGTTACAGACGAATGTGTTTGTGCATTGAAGTCCACTTTATCCGGCAGCTACTTTGTCTATGAAGCTTCATTTGTGCTCACTATGTTGCTTCTACTTTGTCTTTTACTTTGTTCATAATAAGTTATGGATAAATTTTGATGTCATAGATGAAGTTGAATTCCTTGTTCTACATTTGTCTGAGTGATTGATGAAGTTCATCTCTACAACTTCTTTCTTACTTCATTTTTAATTTGTCTATCTTCGCTCAGACGAAGTTGCTTCTACTTTGTCTTTATATCTTACCTTCTTATTCTTGAATGAATCTTTTCATATAACTAATAGATAGTCCGCAGTTTAAGCTCTCTGATCATGACTTCATCTTCAATTATTTCTGTCATTACATTTGTCTATGGAGTTTTCTCTCTGAGTTTAACAAACATAGCAAGCTCCTTTGAAGCACATCTCAAAGCCTTGTTTTCTTCTTCTTCCTTCTGAGTGATCTTCAAATTAATTCTTTTGAATATAGTAGATATTTGATGTGGCTAATTATAGTTTTGCACTTAGAAGTTTTCTGCACTTACAAGTCTGGGATTTTGACTTGGAGAGTGGAGTTGGTAGAGAGTGCCGAACCACTATAAGTTTTGTGTTCTTATTCTTATGTAATTATTGTTGCATTGTATTCAAATTGCTTCCGCTTAATTTGTATTTTGCCATAGCATAGGACCAACAAGTGGTATCAGAGTGTTCTTTGTGTTTCTCAAAGTGATCTTCTATAGCTTCATCAAGCACTAATGAAAATGACAATGACAATAATATCAGAAATGAAAAGGAAAGGAGTGGATTTGCATTTCGATCTACAAGCTTTCCAGAGGGATTATCTGCAAATAGACCTCCATATCTAACTGGATATAATTATCCTCTATGAAAATTAAGAATACAAAGTTTTTTGATGGGTTATAAAATATCTATATGGTGCATCTTTGAAGATGGTTTTAAAACCCTAATAGGTAAGATAAGTACTTGGGTAGCTGAATAGAAAGAGAAAAGCTCTGTAAATGAACAAGCTAAAAGCTTGTTGTATTGTGTTATTTCTCAAGCTGAATTTGAAAGGGTATCAAATTGTAAAACTGTAAAAGACTTTTAAGAGAAACTTCAAGTAACCCATGAAGGCACATCTCAAGTTAAAGAGACAAAAATAAACCTTTTAATGCGTGATTATAAATTATTTATAATGCTTCCTAATGAATCCATTATTGAGATGAATCACAGGTTTACCAAGATCATCAATGCATTGAAAGGTTTTGGAAAGGAGATTACTAATAAGGAAGAAGTTCATAAAATTCCCAAATCTTTGCCTAAAGTTTGGATAGCCAAAGTGATTGCTATCGAAGAAGCAAAAGACATCTCAAAGCTGAAGGTTGATGATTTGATAGGATTGTTGCTATTGCATGAGCATGTCATCAAGAAGAATGAAACTAAATCAAAAGGTAGGAGATTTGTTAGTTTAAAAGCTAATTTTGATCAATCCAATCTTAATGTAGATGAAGAAGATGAAGAAACATGTATGCTAACTCGTTGATTCTGAAAATTCCTTCAAATAAATAATAAGATGAAAAACAGATTTGCAGCCACTTGAAGAGTGCAGAATAAGAAAGGTGATAAAAAATTCAAAACTAAAATTCATTCAAGAAAGAAGAAGAGTAACTCACATGTCATAATTGTGGTAGAAGTGGACATATAAAGAAAGTATGTCCATCTATCAAGAAGGACAAAAAGAAAGGTCAGAAGCCTTAAAGTTTTGGAGCATGGTGTGACAGTGACTCATCTATTTTTGTAGAATCTGAATCTGAAAATGAGGAATGTCATATTGGATTGATGGCACATGAAGATGAAGAAAAGGAAATCAATGCTTCAGATGAGGTAAGTTATGAAGATTTTTTGTTTGAACTACAATAGAAACATGCTGCACTTCCTTATGAATCAAAATTGATAAGTGAAAAATATGCAAATTTGAAAAAAGAATTTCAAATTCAAAAAGAAGTGATTCTTAGATTACAACTAGAATTCAGAATTCTTTTTGATAAGCATTCAAATATGAAAACTAAAAATGACCTTTTGAAAAACAACTCAAAGAAATTGTTGGATGAAAATATAAAATTAGAACAATGTTTCTTTGAGACAAAAAAATCAGGCAGTTGGAACATACGTGTTCAAATTGTCAAAATCAAATTATAAATTTCAGAAGTAAAAATTTCTATCCTCATAAAGGGCACTATCATTTTTGCAATAAACATGGACATATTGCTTATGATTACACTATGAGGTAGAAAATTGATTTGGGGGCCTAAAAAAATTCTTATCATACCTGACAAGCATGGACCCAAGATGTGGAAATTAAAAACTTGATTTTAATTTTTTCAGGTATGCTTGACTTTAAGAATAAAATTTAGCGGTACCTTGACAGTGGATGCTCACATCATATGACAGGAAGTAAGCATTTGTTAAAAAGTTTGTCTTTTCAGGATAAAGGTAAAGTATCTTTTGGAGATAATAATCAAGGAATTATCAGAGGAATAAGTAAGGTAAGTATTTAAGGTATGGATATCATTGATGTGTATTTTGTAGAAGGTCTTAAACACAACCTTTTAAGCATAAGTCAACTATGGGAGAAAGGTTTTGAAGTTTTGTTTAAATCAAATAAATGTGTTGTTTGCAATTTTGTAGGAAAAAGTATATGTTGTGGAAAGCATAATGGAAATGTGTATACTTTGGACTTAAGTGCATATCATGTAAAATGTCTGTCTACAATAGATAATGAGGCTTTATTATGACACAAACGATTTGGACATGCCAACATGTACACTATCAAGAAGCTTATGAAACTTGATCTTGTAAAAGGATTACCAAAAATGAAGATTAATGTCAATCATATTTGTGATGCATGCCAATTTGGCAAACAAACAAAAGCTTCTTTCAAATCAAAAAATGTTGTTTCTATCAGAAAGCCTCTTGAGTTATTACATATGGATCTTTTCGGACCTACACAATCAAGAAGCTTAAGTGGAAAATAGTATGGGTATGTCATTGTTGATGATTTTTCTAGATATACCTAGGTACTATTTCTAGTTAGAAAAGATGAATGTTTTGAGCTTTTCAAGAAATTTCATCACAAAGTTCAAAATGAAAGTGAAACACAAATCCTCTCAATTTGAAGTGATCATGGCAAAAAATTTGACAATATTCAATTCAATAACTTCTATGATAAACTTGAAATAACTCATAAATTTTCTATACTTAGAACTCCACAACAAAATAGAGTAGTTGAGAGAAAAAATAAAGTTTTAGTTGAAATGGCTAAAACTATGTTGATTGATGCAAATATTCCTCATAGATTTTAGGCTGAAACTATAAATATTGCATGTTACATAATCAATCATGTTTAACTTTATCCAATTCTAAAGAAAACTTCTTATGAACTGTGGAAAGGAAGAAGGTCAAACATTGCATATTTTCATTCCTTTGGTTGTAAATGCTTTGTATTGAATAATGGGAAAGATAACCTTGATTAATTTGATAAGAAAAGTGATGAAGGTATTTTTCTAAGGTATTCTTTTTTTAGAAAAGCATATCATATCTATAATAAGTGAACAGACATAGTAAAAGAGTTAGTCCATGTAAAATTTGATGAGACTAACTCTTGGCCGAGAAAGGTTGATAATGTAGATGATGATAATGAGAGATTTGATTTTCTTGAAACATCAATTAAAGCTCAGCAAGGATCTAAAGATTTACCACAAGCCGAGTCATCAAATCCATATGAGGAAAACATTCATGAAGAACAGGTAAGTGAAAGTGATTTATCTGATTCAAATAAGTCATTTCATACTCATAGATATCATCCTTTAGAATATGTTATAGGAACTGTGTAAGACAAAGTGAGAACTTGTAGCTCACTCCATAATGTCTGTGGTGATTTTGTTTTCTTATCTTACATTGAACCCAAATCTATAAAAGATGATATTTTAGATGAAAACTGGATCATAGCAATGCAAGAAGAATTAGATTAATTTAAATGTAACAATGTGTGTTGTGCCAGAACCAAATGATCAATTTGTTATTGGTATAAAATGGATCTTTAGAAATAAACTTAATGAATCTAGGATTATTGTAAGAACTAAAGTACGTCTGGTAGCACAAGGATATTCCCAAGAAGAGGGAATAGATTATGAGGAAACATTTGCACCCATTGCCAGACTTGAGGCCATGAGAATGTTACTTGCCTTTGCATCTTTCAAACAATTTCAATTATTCCAAATAGATGTAAAAAGTGCATTCCAAAATGAATATTTAAATGAAAAAGTTTATGCCAAACAACCAGGTTTTGAAGATCATGAACATCCTGATTATATTTTAAACTTACAAAAGCGTTATATGGTCTTAAACAAGCTCCAAGAGCTTGGTATGAAAGACTGAGTGGATTTTTACTCAGTAAAAAGTTTCAAAGAGGTAAGGTTGACACAACTCTTTTCATTAAACATATTCATTTAGACATTCTTGTTGTACAATTCTATGTGGATGATATCATTTTTGGGTCAACAAATGAGAAATATTGTAACGAGTTTGAATATTTGATGAAAAGTGAATTTGAAATGTGTATGATAGGTGAACTGACATTTTTTCTTGGACTATAGATAAAACAAACTGATGAAGGAATTTTCACTTCACAATCCAAATACATCAAAGAAATGTTGAAAAAGTTTAAAACGGAAAACTTAAAATGCAAGCCTACCCCTATGAGTGCTAGCATTAAAATGGATAAGGATGAAATTGGCAAAAGTGTAGATTAAAGATTATATAAAAGTATGATTGGTTTACTATTATATTTGACTACCAGTAGACTCGACAATCTATTTGGTATGTGTATGTGTGCTTGATTTTAGTTAAATCCAAAGGAGTCACATCTATCTGTTGTTAAATATATGTTTAAATATCTTGTGAAAACATTTCATTTGGGATTATGGTATCCTAAAGGATCATCATTTACTTTAATTGGCTATTTTGATGCTAACTATGAATGATACAAAGTAGATAAAAAAAGTACAAGTGGAACTTGCCAATTTTTAGAAAATATACTTGTATCCTAGTACTCTACAAAACAAAGCACTGTTGCACTATCAATAGCTGAAGCTGAATACATAGCAGCAGCTAGTTGTTATGCATAAATATTTTGGATGAAACAATAGCTAAGTGACTATGACTTTAATGTGGAATGTGTGCTAATTAAATGTGATAATACAAGTATAATAAATTTAACTAAAAATCCAGTATTACATTCATGTTCTAAACACATTGAGATAAGACATCATTTCATTAGGGACCATGTTCAATTGAAAGATATTTCTATTGAATTTATTCCTACTGAAGATCAATTGGCAGACATTTTCATAAAACCATTTCCCACTGATAGGTTTTTGCAAATTAGAAGAGTGTTAGACATTATTGATCCATTTGCCTGATGCATAGCATGCATAAAATAAAAAGACATATATGTGTGAATTTTCTCTATGTTATAAAATGCTTACAGATTGTATTCTATAAAAATGTTGATATATTATAAACGTCGATGAATTCAGAGCTAGTGGCGTAACTTAAATGCTCAATTTACATAGGAAAGTTACAACCTTCTTCTTAAAACTGGGGTGATCCATTTCTAAGAAACCCATTTGACTCCTCAAGCTCCTTGCCCCTCTCCATTGCTTGTTCGGATGCATTTGAGTCAATTCCTCACCTCCTTCTTCATAAAAATCATGATAATGCTCTGTTCTTCAAGAATCTTCAAAGGGTTTTTTGTTTTTGCTCTAGATTTGGATTTTTCTTAAATCCCCATGTTCTTTCATGCTTTTCTTATGCAAAATTGATACCCTAGGACATTTGAGCATGTATCATTATTGTTATGAAAGAATATTTGAAAATCCCTTTGCTATGATTTGAAATCGAGATTTTGGGAATTTTTAGGGTTTCAAAAAAATTACAAAAATCCTCCTTTAGCCTGATATTCATTCATACATTCTTAATGCATGTTATATTTACATATTATCTCATTAATGGTATGGTTAAATATCACTTTTATGTGGAGATACTCTGTTTGGGGATGTTTTGAGAAGAAAAGTTTTTAATTTATGGGTTGCATTTCCATATTTCTTCCATATTCTTAATGCTCACTCCATGAATGCTTGTTATTCTACATCTATGTACTCATAAATTTTGTCTTGATTATTCATAATCCTTGTTTCTATCAAAGTTCATATTATTTCATTGGTTCATGCACCTAATTAAATGTTCTTCAAGTTAGATTTGTGTTTATTCTATGACTAATGTAGGTAGACTTTGCTAGGTTGAAAGTCATTGCAATGTGGATTGTTGTATTGTGGTTGTAACAAAAATTGTTACCATATACAAATAATTGTTTTGAGGATAAGTCCTATTTTGACAATTCTCTATGTTCAAACCTTTTGTTCTGATTGTATTTGAGCCATATCCTTTGATTTTCTTCCATATAAGTTATGTCCTATCCTTTAAATTATATCAACTTGAGTCTTGAATCATTAAATCTTCATTTTTATCTTAGTCTTACCGACAGAAAGTTGTTGTGTCAAAGAAGTCATCCTATGAGGAAAAGCTAAAGAGGAAAATTGTGGATGCCTATGAATCTAGATTTTCTCCTCCCAGAATATGAAGAAGAATAGGAGTAATTTCAATTCAAGAACCAATAGAAACTCCTATTGGACAAACTCCAAGAAGACAAACTACTCATGAGGAACCAATAGATCTTGATGAAGAATAAGTTCATCAAGATCTGAACCACAAACCCCACATGAACATGAACCTTCTCCATCTCTTACTGATACTTCTCCTAAACATAAACATGAAAAAAGCATACCTACCATTCCAATACTCAACACACTCTTGTCACATCCATTCCAAGACTACCTTATCCCATTCCAACTTCTACTTATACACCTCATGTCACAACTCCTTCAACTTCTCCCTTGCTTGATGTTTCTACTTGGCAGGCATTACTTACAGCTAGTCTTGGAAATCACAAGATTGACTTGCAGGCATACATAAGGGAGCAAATCCATGCCTCATCTTCCGCTGACCAATTCAATTTAACTCAAAAGAAGAATCAACCACCTCATCCAAAGTGATCTTGTCTTGAAGAGTCAAACTCATTTTTGAAAACTAATTCTCTAGTTTTTAAGACTTGAAGATACTTTAATTATCTTGTCATTATTTTATATTTAAGCTTACTTCCTAACTCTTTGAATCATTATTAATATTCACACACTTATGACTTTATCTTCATAAATTGCAACTTATTTATTGCATTTATCTTCACATTCTGCATTATTGCAATGCCTTCTTTTTGCTTCTGAAAAAAAGTGGGAGAAAATAAGCTTGCATGGTTAGCATATTGATAGGGGGAGGAATGTTATTTTAAATTCATACATTGGTAATTTTATCATCATCAAAAAGGGGAAGAATTGTTTGACTCCTGTTTTGATGATGAACAAACATGAATGAATAAGTGATGTATTTTATGTGAATTGATATACATTTTCATGTAGAGTGGATTGATGTAAATGTGTGTTTATGATCATACTTTGTTACAGAAAGTATGGATTGATGTATATGTAATTGATGTATGTGAATGATCTAAAGAAATGAATGTAAACAGGTTGAAAGATATACTCAACTGACTGGGAAATCAGTTGAAGTTTTTGGGAAAATTTGTGGACGTTTTCTATCAAAATGTCGATGGTTTTGAATCAGATGATGTTTAACCTAAACTGATTTGGAGTCAGAGACCAATTTGGTGAAGTTGAACCTCGATGGATTTTTCTGTAAAGAAAAATGTCGATGATTTTTTGTAAAACATTAACAGTCTTTTATCCGTTGCTACAGTTACATAGATCCACTTTTCAAGCCTCTTTGACATCTTCTTCAACCTCTTTTGAAAGATTATTACCTAGTTGTTGAACATATATTTAATGGGAGATATGACGAAGAATTATCAAGTGCTTGAAAGTAAGAAATCTTGAAGGTGATTGTGAGAAAGAAAACAAAGAATTTAAGATTACCAAAAGAGTTTAACCTTTGTTTTGCAGGTGTATAAAGATTAAAGTGATATGAAGCAGTGAAGTCACCTGAGATCTAAACTAGTTGTAAGATTTATATTATTTATTTCATTATGCAAATTATACCTTGATTTGAGATGCAAATCAAGAGATAGTTGAATCATTACAGGGTGTGTAAGTGATTCATCTATATCATCACTTGGAAGTAGAAATCTAAAGAATAGAAAATTTGTATCACTTGTAACTTTGGGATTAAGTTAACTAGTGAAAACCAAGTCTAGGATTTTGACTTGGAGAGTGAAGTAGGTAGAGAGTGCCGAACCACTATAAGTTTTGTGTTCTTATTCTTATGTGATTATTGGTGCATTGTATTCAAATTTCTTCCGCTTAATTTGTGTTTTGCCATAGCATGGGACCAACATATTGTTAATAAATTAAGCACATTATATTATTTCATCTTAATACAAGTTTTGTTATCATCAAAATCATATATAATAATCCTCACATATTTTATACTATGCTCTCTCTCTCTCTCCTTCTAAATTTGAAAAGATATCTCATGTGAAATTGTTAAAGAAATTTGGAACTATCTACAAGCAGTTTATAAGAGGACAAGCTAAGTAAAGAAAACTAAAATTAATTTGCTTATCCATGAGTATGAAATATTCTGTGTATGAAGGGGAGTCCATTTTTAAAATATTTTCTAGATTTTCAAGACTCATTAATAGCCTAAAAGGTTTAGACCAAGAGATTTCTTATTCTCAATAGGTCAAGAAGATATTATGGTCTATTTCAAAGGATTGAATGTCAAAGGTCACAATAATTAAAAAGGTTAAAGAGTTGAACAAGATCTCTATTACAGGACTTATGGGGTCATTGATGACCCGTGAAATTTGAAAGGAAGAGAAAGAAAGAAAGAAAGAAGAATAAGTTTGTTTATGACTTTGGAAGTGCAAATCACCATTTAATAAGGAGAAATAAAAAGACATAGAATTTATAAACTCTCTCACTAGGAAAATTAGATGTTTATTTAAGAAAAAGAAAAATATAAATTTAGTAGATATTATAAATATAATTATGAATTAGAAAAAGATATTGAAAAGAAGAAGAAGAAGAGCAAATGTATTATTGTATAACTACCTTCCTAATAGAGCCATAGAAATAGCTTCTCGACTCTAGATAAACAAAGAAATGTTATCTTGTTTGAGAGAGCAGGCTAAGTAAATAAGGTATTATATTTCTAACCTTAAAACTTTGTATTCCATATTTTTTCTATTGACCTTCATCTCTTTATCTCCCATAAGAGAATCATATTGCATATGGGTATGCAAGAAGAGCTCTAAGATTGATCATATAAAGCTTGGACCATAATGAAAAACATATGAGCTAGCTAAATTTGGTTTGAATATTACAAATAAAGTTTTAAATTATGTATCTTAGGAGAAGAACTTCACTTTCACATCTTAAATTCCCATCTCCATTGTTTTGAACTAATGTTGACTAGAAAGGGATTGAAAAAAGTTTAGAAACTCGTCTCAAAAATTAACATTTCAGATCCCTCACCCTCTAGACCTTTTTGATTATGACAAGAAGGGGGAAAATGTTATGACTTGTTTGAAATTTGATGAAAAATCTTATAAAAAGGTAAAAAAATTAAATTTTTCTAATTTTATAGAATATTGAATTAAACTATTGAAAATGTGGACTATCTTAGCATATGAGCAAATATGAAATAAACTCTCAAGGCTTATTAAATAAGATAAATAAGGGGAATTTACTTAGTTTATTGGCATGTCTTTTATTATTACAAGTTATCAAGTTTTTTCATCATAAAAATGGGCAGAATATTGAGTCTAGGCATATAGTTTTGATAACAATAAAATGTATATATGACTTAAAGTTAAGCTAATAAAGTTTTATTAAGATTTTGAGTGATAGTAGAGTCCCATAGAGGAGACAAGAATGGTTACAAAGGTCTATCACTTCCACTAGAATGGCATTTTCAAAGCTTAGGATTGATAGAGTAGTCCATAGAGGAGAGGCCAAGGTGATAGACGTCTATCACATTCACTGCATAGTTGGGTGTTTCAAGTCACAATAATAGAAAAGATATGCAAGTTCACAAAGGTCTATTGAGATCTTTATAATAGTCATATTCCATAGAGGAAAGCTGTAAAAGAGATCACAAAGCTCTTTAGGCCTAAGAACATCTATGGAGGATTTTGACAAAGGATAGTGACAACAATAGAGGTCTATTGCCAACACGGTCAAAAATTCATAAGACATTCTAATAGTTAGTTTTTAATGGTGTTCTTCCAGATGGCTAGTTTTGGTTATAATAGTTTCTTGGTAAGTTCAAGGAAACTAGGTGGTTGTAAGAATTTTTTAGTAAGCTCAGAGAAACCATGTGTTGTAAAAAGTTTCCTAGTGAGATTAGAGAAACCAGGTAGTGTACGAGTTCTTGGTGATCTTGTGAAACCAAGGGAGGTGTGATTGCATAAGTGGATAGTGGAACCCAAGATTGTGGATACTTTAGAGAGTGAAGTATGTGCAAAGTTGGCCTGAACCACTATAATTCTTACATGTTTATTATCTTATGTGCTTGCGTAATTTTATTATTATCCTCTTTTTGCATTTGCACATGCATTGAATTCCCAATCTTGTTTAGTTTCTTGTTTTGCCATATATACTATTTTGGGACCAACAAGTGATATTAAACCTAAAATAATAAGTTTTAGTTTGAATTCAAGTTGATACATGAAAAGGGAAAGTTGATGTCTTTAAAGAAAAGACGGGTACAACATATACATTGATAAACAATGTGATAAAGGATACTTGGATCACCTAATAAAAACTTTATTTGCTATCAATTAAATGAAACATAGATTATGTAACAAAAATTCAAAAATGTCAAAATATAACTTATGACATAACATAATAGTGAGCACCAAACATTCATCCTAGAAAGTGAGGCAAGAGTTTGAATCAAATGTACAATGAGATAAAATCAACATCACAAATCAACTTATAAACTCAGAAAGCAATCTAAATGGAACTAAGAGAATGTAGAAATTCTATTAACAAAAATTCATTCTCAAATTAGTTCACACAACTAAACAAAAGACCACTCGACTTGGATTATATCAAATCTACACTAATCTAAGATCAAATGAAACAAGTTTGAATCAAGTCCCATCTAAGTTCCATGATTAAAAAAGTACAAAATAAATTGAAACCAAGTTTGGCAAATTTAATTTTTAACGAAGTCTTAAGCTTTAAATATAAAATAAAATAAAAAAAGCTTAAGCCTTCATGATTAAACTTTGGTATATTAATTTTACCTTTTATACATTAACCTCCACCTAAAACAAAGAAAAATCATGTTAGTAAGTAATCTCTAAAAAAATATTAGCAAAAGAAAGTAATATATTTTAATTACCTCAAGTTTACATCAAGTAGATGAAAGTAATGCTAACACCACTAGTTCCAACTCCTTTAGTAAAAATTGTAAAATAATTAATACAAGTTAAATATCACATGCTTCAGCTTAAAAAGTAAATATTGAAATAACTAAATAAATATAAAAATTATTTGAATCAACTAGTCCAACTTCAATCACATCTTCTTTGTCAATATATAAATTTGGTGATAAACGTAACCAATCTTGAGTATAAACCAAATATTCCTTAAAATTAAATGCTAGAGAATTTGACATAGGTCAAGAATATAACCTCCTACATTGAATGCCAACTTAAAGTAAAGATAGACAATGCAATAGCTAGGATATCTAGAGCCATATATGACAAAAATCAATACTTGAAAGTAGACCATCATGTTGAAATATCAAATAGCAATAGACTATCATCATCATCATCACCATCCTCTTTTATAATATCTTGTAAATATTGATCTAATTTAATTTTCACTTCTGTATTTATCATTTTCTTCCAAATTTTTTTTATATATAACATTATTTCCATAATCACATTAATAACTATTAAATTATCATTATTACTTGTATTCAACTCATTATTAGCATATTTATCTTGGCAAAATTTGAAAGCATAAATCTTCTCCTTCACTTCTAAAGCATTGTATTAAATTTTTCATTTTTATGTCTTAGAATAACAAAATTGAATATGTCCAAATTTGTATCATGGATCCAAAGTAACTAAAATGATCAATAAAATATTTATTTTATTAATATTCTATTAAATATTAATCTTTTATTCTTTTATTTATATCATAAAGAAGGGGATTTTTAGATTTGAATAAATCTAATAAGAATATTTTTAATTAATGGACTTAAATGGAATAAATATTGGAAGTAAAATATAAAGACCTTGATAAATGATTTCTTAGATCACAAATTTGTTTCAAAACTATGCATAATTGTTTACCCCTTTTCCAAGGTTCTTCCTTAATACATTTTAAATCTTTATATTCTAAACATTCAAATGCTAATTGAAACTTTAAGACACTTTACAATATGAGATATGTCAAGTTCCATCTTGTAGGTCTATCTAAAACCAATGAACTTTACTCATGATGTGCACCATAATAATATATTCATTAAATAATCTTTATCTTGCAAGAGAGCATTTAATAAACTTTACGATATTTCATTTTTGAGAAATTAAATTATTTATTTCTTCAATCCCATCTTTCATAACTAGATTTATAATATGTATATCAAATATAATGTGAAAAAAATTCACCATCATATAATAAAGCATTTTTCATTTCAAGTTTCATTTTAAAAATAATGTATAGAAATATTATTTGCACTAGCATTGTCATTTATCATAGTTCAAATCCTATCTAATTTTTAATCACTTAAACATTGATCTACTACAATTCTAATAGTTTCACTGGTGTCTGTAGTAGGGAGAAGAGAAAAGTTTTAACTATCCTTTTATTTAACTTCTAACTTGAATCAATATAACACACTATAAGACAAAAGATATCCTTAAATGAAAACAGAAAAATTTTAACTATCCTTTTATTTAACTTCTAACTTGAATCAAAATAACACGATATAAGACAAAAGAATTTTTCAATTTTCTTTTTTCTATTTGAAACATCTCCAAAATCTTGTGTAATTATTTGTCATGTTACTTGGTTCAATCATAGTTAAACAACTTCACAAAATTCTTTAAAATTTTCATTCTCAATAAAACTAAAAGGAAATTCATCAATAATAATTATCTTTGGAAGAATTGTTCTAGCAACTACTTGATCAAATTTTCAATTAGAAACCACAACACCTCTACCTTCTTGAGTAAGAAATTATAATAGTTGCCACTTTGTCCCATCACCCTTGAAGCATTTTTATGCATATCTCTTAAGTTATTTATGCTTGATTTATTTTTACATTTATATTATTCTTGCATATTTTAAATACGCAATATTCTACCTTTGTAACTTTGGGTGGAAAAATTTTATTAAAATATTCCCATAAACTAGAAGAAGATTTATAAGTTAATTTTTTATGGAGTGATAAGTTAATTTTTATAAAGTGGCAATAGTCTCAGATGTAGAAGTTGGTGTATTAATATTTACTTCAATAGTGTCTTCTTGTTCCATACTTAAAACAAATAAAAATTTTAACATTAATTTCTAAAAAGTTAAAGTAAAAAAACACACATTTAATTAAAATTTGGCATATTTTACAATTTTAGAATATGTTGGGGAATAGTAAAAAGATATGGTAGAAAAAGAAATATTAAAACTTGGGGGAAAGTAAGGAAAATATATAAAGTAATAGAGAATAATGATTAGAAATAAAGTGAATAAAGATAAAAATATGTAGGTTTTTTATATAAAAATATATAAATAATAATTAAAAATATAGGTAATAATGAAAAAAATAAAGTTGGTAAGTAATTAAGATATCAAATCACATCAAAAGGTGTGAAATGGGTGGTAGAAAAGGTAAAATTTTTTTCTTTTTATTTTTTCCTTATTAGAAAAAAATATCCTCAATGATAAGACAATATTTCAACATGATCTACATAGTTCTAATGATATTCACACATTCAACAAGTATTCACAAATTCATGGATATATTAAAGTTGCATAAGTTTTAATAAAAAATATTTAAAATTAGATAAAAATAAAAATATACTTGCAAGTGAGGTGAATCTAAAAATGCTTTGCCTTATGCTTGTTGCTTCATTAGCATGGAGAATTTAGACCACAGTTACTCCAAATTGTAGCAACTAGTTTACTGGTTTGATGGAGAAATAAATTTGAGTTAGATTAATTTTAATAGTTTAGATGGTGGTTGTAGATTAAGGGAAGAAGATGACAGGTTAAATCATTACAAGGATGGAGAAGATGGGTTGATCAAGGAGAGCAGAAGTTTTGAACTTTACCTCATACAGACCGAGAAGATGACCTTCTTGGCTCTAAAAGACAAAGATAGTGTTGTAGAGGAGGTGGAAAAGATAGAGACAACAATGTAGAGGAGGTAGATATGATGAAGAATGTATTGTAAAGGAGGCAGAGTGTTAAAGCGTCCAAGGTAACACAAATGATAGAGAGAAATGAGAGAATAGTGCTTCTCTCTGGCTAGATGGTAGAGATGACATCCCTCTTTGGTTGCAAATGGTAGAGTTAGACAATATAGCGATAGCATTTCTCATCAAATGATGGATGTAGACAGTAAAGATGATGATAGAAAGTGAAAATGAAAGCTAAATAAAAAATAAAAAATAAAAATAAAAATCTAATTGCAAAGTCAAAGATGCAAGATGTAGGTTGAATCAAAAATGGAAATGAAAAATGGAAAGGGGAAGGAGAAGGAAAGGAGGCTACTAGATTATTAGGTTGAGGATTAGGGCAATAAGTTTTTTAAGATTTTTATTATATATTATTTGTTCGGTGCTATGGCTTAAGCAAACAAAGTTAATAGAAGTGTGTCAAATGCACCATAATATCAACCACAAAAATAAAATCAAGAACATAGAAATATAGTGGTTTGGCAATCCCTGCCTAATCCACTCTCTAAGTCAAATTCTTAGACATGGGTTCCACTAGTCAGTTAATCCCAAAATTACAAATGGTATAAATTCTTTGTTCTTTGGACTTACAACTCTAGGTGGTTGTATAGTTGAATCACTTACACACCCCATAATGACTCAAACTATCTCTTAGTTTACAACCTAAACCAAGGTACAATTGATACAAAGAAGGAATAAATAGATCATAGCTTACAACCAATTTGACATCCAAATGACTTCTTCGCTTCAATGAACTTCACAACCTCCAAGTCAATCTAGATCACTACAAAGTAGAGTTCAGTAATAATTCAATTTGCTATAGATCTAGGCCTCTTGATTCTCATTTGTTCACCCACATAGATCTGTCGCACCTTATTTTTCTTCAACCAATCTTCTATTAAATAACTAAGCAATTACATTAAGAGTTTCTCTCAAAAGAGGTTAAAGAACGAGCCAAATAAGCTCAAAAATTAGAACTGTATAACTGTTAGTGATGTTTTTCTCAAAACCATCAATGTTTTTCCTTCACAAGAAAATCTATTGAGATTTAACTTCGTTGGATTAGTCTCTTCCTGGTAATCAATCAAAGTTCAAACATCACTAGATTAAAATTCATCGAGGCTTAACTTCGTCAGATTTGTCCAAATTATAATCCATCGAGGTTTGAAGACCTAGTTCATAGAAAGCATCAATGGATTTTTCAATCTGTTAATGTTTTACCTTAGCCTAAAAAACATCCTTTTGACATTCCAACCTTCAACCTATTTACATTAATTCCTCAAAACAAACAATTCATACAAACACTTACACCATTCAATCATTCATTCATCATACAAACAAAGTAATCAATCAAACTGTAAAGTCCCATTTTGGAATTCAATTAACATTCTTTCCTTTAACCTGTCACTTATAATAAAAAACTTAGTAACCCTTAAAATGGATTAAAATATTCCATATGAAATCTTACAAGTGTGAGATCATTTTAATTCACATACCAAGAATAGTAAATCATTCAAGTTTGTTTATCATTAAAATAAGAAAAAAGAGTCAAACACATATATATATATGAAATCAGGTTTAGTTATATAAAATTCTTGACCTGCCAACGAGCACAATCCTATTTCCAAAATCAGATTGGGTTAAACTTGATTTTCATAACCTCGGTTTCATAATTTTTGTAACAACTTGGGGCTTACTGTGTGATATTGTCCGCTTTGGGTCACGTCCTAGCCAACTGGCCAGTGCCCACCCACACAAATTTTAAATTGCATCACGCCATCAACATTGAAGCCCCCACACTTAACCCAGGAACTCTTCCCTTACCCGGGAGATGTGGGATCTCACATCCACCCCCCCCTCAGGGGCTTCAGCGTCCTTGCTGGACATACCCCCATTAGGACTATTGGTGTCGGCTCTGATACCAATTGTAACAGCCTAGGGCCTACAACATGATATTGTCTGCTTTGGGTCACATCTTAGCCAAACGGCTAGTGCCCACCCACATGGTTTTAAAATGTGCCACACCATCAATACCAATTCCCCCACACTTAACCCAAAAACTCTACCCTCACTTGGGCGATGTGGGATCTCACATCAGTGGATGTGAGATCCCACATCGCCCGGGGGCGAGGGGGAGTCCTGGCTTAAGTGTGAGGGCTCATAGTAATCTGTCGAGGCACCTTTTGTGGGATAAAACCATGCAAGTGGGCGTTGGGACGTGACCTTGGTACATGACCCAAAGCGGATAATACCTCGACAGGAACCTGGTTTATTACAATTGATATCAGAGCTAACCCTTAATAGTCTTGATGAGGGTGTGTCCAGTGAGAATGCTGGAGCCTCTGAAGGGGGGTGGATGTGAGATCCCACATCGCTTGGGTGAGAGGGGGAGTCCTAGCTTAAGTGTGGGGGCTTATAGTAACTTGTCGAGGTGCCTTTTGTAGAATAAAACCGTGGAGGTGGGTGCTAGGACGTGACCCTGGTACGTAACCCAAAGCAGACAATATCTCAACAGGAGCCTAGGTTGTTACAATTTTCAACCCAAACTATACCATATTGGGTTTGAGTTATCGGGTTTAGGTTGAACCAAACCTTAGTTACCCCCCACATAAATATTCCTAAACTAATTTGAGGAATGTCCTTATTTGAAGAGAATTTGCCACAAATAATATGATATTCTTTGCAATCATCATTTTTATAAACATTAGACTTAGTCTATTTGATCACTCTCATTGCTTATAATATACCTTTTTTGATTAGAAGCTTCATATGAAAGAATAGATGGTGGATCAATTTGATGAACTAGATCTAATTTTAACACTCCTAGAGTAAACTGAATTTACTCATATTAGTCAAAATAATTTGATCTATTAAGGACAAAATTATTTCATGCATGAGAGTAGAATGAAGTATTTATTAAAATTGAAATAAAGAACAACTCACATATTTGAAAATAATTTTAACTAAAATCCAAGAAATTTTATCTCTATGGTTCTTGACAAGCATCTCAATATGTCATTATAATTTCTTCTATAGATGGTAATTGCAATATATGAATAAATTTCTTTTTAGTGAGTCATCACCCTATAGAGATGACTTTATATTTAACTCAAATAAATTAGATTATGGAGCCTATGAGACCATAGATTAATCAAGTTTATGAGTATAAATCAAATCAACCAATGCCAATATTTATCTAAATATAGCGATTGAATTATCGGCTAATCCTTATTTTTTATATAGGAAAATTGGAATTATTTTAACAATATCATATTATAATATAGTAATATCTTGTTGGAATTCTTAATATGATTAAATAAGTTTTTTAATCAATTGGATAAGATCATTGTAATGATCGCTAACCCAATACAAACCTTAAACTCTAAATCACCATGAATATTATCAAAATCTTTCATATTCTCAACTCTTCAAGGTAAATATTATATTACTTCCACTATAATTAACATGTCCGTAATTTACTCAGATTTTTCATAATTTTGAAAATAAATTTTCAAGTAAATAGTCACATGGTTTGATATTTCAAGATTTGAACGAATGGATGTTATATAGTCATGATTTAATTTACTTGAGTCAACTTAAGCCTTATACTGGATTATGACTCAATTGAGTCAACCCAACTGTTCTACTGAATCAATGTCTCAATCGAGTCAACTCAATCCTTATGTCAGAGTTATAATTTAGTTGAGCCGACTTACTCAATGAGCCAACTTAATGATTCAAGAAAGTTGTGTCCATTCAATATTTTGATTCTAATACTGTGATTTTGAATCCAAATGAATTGAATACATTATCAATTATGTCACATATATGGGTTAACATCCGGCATGCAAAATATCATAAATCTTCCATTAAAGTTAACCCAATTACTTAGATTGATTATAATGTGATTTTCCATACCATTGAAAGAATCATGGATTATCATGCATTTGTATTGATCATAGATTTTCACATGCATGGTCTTGTAACCTGATGTTCTATTACCACATGTTATAAATTTCATATGGGCCAATCAACTTTATGATCCCTGATTAGAGGATTGCGATGTACATGCATACACAATAATATCAACAAAACATGATCCAATAAACAATAAAAAAAAAATTATGCCCACCTTATGCCATCTCAATCCAAGATGTACAATTTGATTTCTTGACCTTTAAGGTGAGGGTGGATTGTCAAAGCAAAGGCAAACCTGTATAACACCTTTATATGTGATGATCCTATCTCAACTTCTAATACCTCACTCTATCCAGATATGCATACAATTGATTGGATGCCCTAGACTTACTTGAGTAATGGTAGAGGGCTAGGATTTCCTTTGTTTTATAGCCAAGGCTGCCCATCGTAAGGTATTTGTCATGTAACATCCCTCCTCTCATTAATTAGCCTCAAAGGATGTGAAGCAGACAGGAGTTTTAGTTTACAAAGCCTAAATGTTTGCAACACAAGACACATGTTGCATGTGGGCCATATTAACGAAACCCTGTTTGTTCTCTCATTATTTATGAAATAGAACAAAAAATAATAAACCATTTATATACTTCATCAATCAATCATCCTCAATCAAGGCAAACAGAAATGGACAACAAAATCAAAGTAGGGTTTTCAATATAAAGGGAAAATTTTATTTACCATAGTTAAATGGTGGTGGTGCTATCGGAATTGATGGATTAGGTACGTGTTTTTCAATAGACTGAAATATCACCCATAGACCATCATCCTAATCAGCACAATCGAGCTGATCCTAATAAATATTGTAGCACCAGCCAAAAAACCTATATACACGCGCATGGACTTTTACGAAGGCATTTTAGATATAAGATTCGGCGCCAAGCTTGCTTGGTTACAACATGAGGCTTGGGTGATGCTAATTCATTTGCTTGCTTGAGTCAAATCTATACTTTCTTATTAATCATGTAGGTCAAAAACATAATTTATTATTATCCTTCTATTAATATGAAATAAAATCTAGGAAGCAAAAAGATTGCTATTGTAGATGAAAAAAAAAATATCCTTCTATCTTTCATTTTCTCATTCCTTCTCCTTGCATTGTGGTTGAGAAGCTAGACTTCCTTGTAAAATAATAAGCGCATCCTTTGTACCTTGCAGCAAATGGGCCAAAACTCTTTGAATCCTAGTCAACTAGTTTCAACGCGGTTGCTCTTTCTTTGAGCTAACACTTTGATCAAGTCAATAACTCGACAGCATTCTTTTCCAATTTGTTTCCGGGGAAATTAGGTCAAGTCAACCGCTATTCCAAGAGAATTTTACCCCTAATCTCTTTACAAGATAAACCGTGTAACCAGTGTCGAAGACTGAACCAATGGAATATCTTCAAACAAGCTATACGTCAGAGGGTAGAGCCAAAGTTTTGAGTAAGACGCGTCTACTTTCTTTGTTCCTGGCTAGGAAGGGTTTGATACATTCACTGCAGTCATTCTACTGGTACCCCTCAACGAGAGCTTTTGAATTGGGCAACCAACTCTTCTTGTTAAGGATACTTTGTATTGTGTGGACCACCACAACTTTTATTGTGGTGGATGGTATGGTGTGCAGAAGCGTATGAATGGGAACATGAGGGTTGGACAGATGAAACAGCTATGCAAGGGACCCACCACCAAAAGCAGAGAGAGACTGACTTGAACCTGTCGGTCACCTTCTCGATCCCCTCCCCGGCGTAAAAAGGACGCGCTAAACGAGGGTCCCCATACCTTTTCGTAGACTTTTGTAAAATTTTACCTTTCTTTTTCTTTAAATTAATTCTTTATTTTTTCAAACGATGCTGCCAATTAATGCTTAACTCTGACATGCTGTGATATAGCATTGATCTCGATCAACCTGTGACCAATTTTCAGCTAATCATAGCCAACCAAAAGGTTTTTTATGACACATGTTAGACGGTCCAATAATGGTCCAACAACTGAAATTCCTCAAGAGTTTTCCACTTTGCGGTGTTTTGGAAATTAATCTAACATGCGCAGCAGTTCTGCATGGAAAACAGATGCGTAGAGGATTTGCAGTAATTTTCAAAACAATAAGAGGCTCCCAATCACCGGTTGAGATTGTACTATCAAAAACCTGAATAGACGAAATGCAATTACGTGCAAGAAAAGATGAGCCAGTCAGTATCCTGCAAAATTTGGCTAGGATATTGATCGGCTGCTCCGTTATCGGGCGGCTCAATTCCTCAACCACTCTCCTTGACTCTCTCTCATCAACAGGATCGTTCGGACGGCTGGGATTAAGCTTGGAATTCTAGGGCTGGAAGAGGCGAGGTATATAGAGGCGAAGCAGCATCTGAAAAGTTCAAGAAGAGATGATTTGCATGATGATGATTCTTCCGACGGGGATTATGATTTGCATGATGATGAGGGTGATGATGGTTGTGGAAGGAGGAGAGCAGTGCATGGAGGGGGATCGTGGTCATTTCTGCAAACCAGCTGTAGGGTCGAGGGCCGACTGACGCCGTTCTTTTGTCTTTTTACGTCTTCTTTCCCAAACCCCCGCATTTTCTTCCCCCCTTCTCATGCCATCCCATCCCATCCCATCCCATAGCCACCTCATATGCTTACCATCATTCTGCTTCCCCATCATGCTTCACCATCGTCATGCCATCCCTTGCCTGATGAGCAAGAGAGCAGCTGATGCAGAAGAGATAAAGAAAGAAGAAAAGAGGAAGCTTTTCCTTTGAGGGGAATGTTGTCTGGCTCGAGGCCGCCACCTAGACTCCCAAACTCGAATGGATCGATACCGTCTGTTGGCCAGATCGGTCGACGAACGCCGCTGTTGAGATCGGCTCTCTTGGTGCCGTCGGACCAGGCTTCATTCCCCCCAATTTTCAGCTTCCTAAAGCCGTCCGATCATCCGTTTATTTCCACAGCTCGCAAAATCTAAGGTGAGTTTTCATTTTTGGATTCTAAATCTGAAGTTCTTGAGGTTTTCTTGTTTTGTAATTATTTGGAAGAGAATGCAGATTGCGGTAATGATGGTGGTGGGGGTTTTGACTATGCTGCATTTGTTTTTGTGAGTTTCTGACCCAAACGGAAAAAGGCTTTCATCATTACTTCTCTTTTTGATATCTCTGCCCTGAAATTGCATTTTGTCAGGGCAAACGGCTCCTTTTTCTGGTTTTTATCATTCATTCACGGTTTTCTCATGATGGCTCTGTGGATTTTTTTTAATTTCCTTGTCGCTTCTGAGGCCTTCTCATCTGGGTATGCGCTCTCTTCTCGATTCTCTCCTCCATCCTTTTGGAGAAATCCAGTCTCAAATCTCCTCAGATCATCGTCTTGCAGGAGAAGTTCATAAGAAGATTTTTTTCCACTGCGAAAGGGGAAAAAATGCAGGCAAGCTATATCTTCTTCCCCTTTTCTTATCTGAGTCTATTATTTTGCTTTCGACTTCTTGTTTGGAAAATTTAATTTTTACTGGTATTTGATGATTTTTAATTTCATGCATGGCGTATATAGGATACTAGATGGTTGGCATGAGTTGCTTTTGTAGTCGAAAATGTGGAAGATTGCAATTTCGCAGAAAACGAATCTATTGTTTTGCTTTTCCTTTTGTAAAAGATTTTCTTCTCTCTCTCTCTCTCTCGTGTAATCCTATCTTAAGATTTACTAGCTTTTGAAAGCGTGTGACATATCATCAAAATCTACAATCTGAACCCCACGCACCAAAAAGGGAAAAAGAAACATCTGCTGCCGTGCCGATAATCCGTTCCTCATTTATTCCTTGAAGGCTGTAGACTGTCATTTGAATGTCTTCATTACAACAGAAGTGCATCTCTCCAAATCAGAAGCATCAGAACAGCTACAAAAATGCTTTCATTTCCTTTCTTGTTTTTCCAAAATCATTTCATTTGATCTAAGCAGCGAATATTGGCTGAAACTAATCCATCATCTGCTTATAAACACACCCTAAAAACACATATTTCTTCTTCCTCCTCATTTTTCCTGCGAACTTTCTCGATTCCATAGCATTGCCCTGTCGACTCATGCATCACATTTCAGTCACAGTACAACGAGAGCCGATGGTTGGAAAAAACGATGACAGTTTGCGTCATCTTTTTTTGCACGTGCGAACGACATTGACACGTGCGATGGGTTGGTGAAAGCTCGGGATTGTGGCACTGCTTCCATGGGCTTCAAATAAACGTCCGCATCTATGGCATGGATGCCCCCATCCGCACTACATTTAATGCTGTACATTTTTGGGAAAACTCATGGGGCTTCTTTCAAATGTAGCTCAGATCGACTCCATCTGTACCACCCAATGTTATGGATATCTATGCATCCTCTCACTTCCTTTTCTTCTATCAGATTATCATACATCACTTGGATCTAAATGCTTGGAAGTAAGGAATAAATAGCTTCCCTTTTCTAGGGATTGTTTCCTTGTAAAATGGTGAAGGAAATGATAACCACACCCTCCCCGTTGAGCGTTCTATAGTCGCTCACACGTGAAGTGCTGGCACAAATGAAAAGTGTCATTCTTTGATGTGTTGTTGGGTTCGATCGTGATAAGGATTTCTAGATGATTCAATGCACATCGTTGCTAGAATAGGCATACAAAGCAGGCTATCCAAAATCATAGACTATTCTACCTATATAGCAATGCTTTTACATAACGGCGTTCTAAATATCTGCTTTTCAGTAAAGAATGTTTTGAAAAGCAACATTCCGATGTGAACTGTTTGAATTTTTGGTAACAAATATTTAACTGTAATGGTTTTCTAGTTTTGGTTGTGGGGGGCCTAATTAGACTGCACAAGAAAAGATCTCCAGGAGTCTAAAATTTTAACTATCTATCTTAAAAATTAAACTTTTTCCATCATTATTTATCTTTTTCACAAAAGCCTATTTATTTTATTTTTACTATATTTTATATTGCTGAAATTATTATTTTTTACCCAATTACTTCTGAAACTAGAATGTTTTGTTTGTCCTTAACAAGTTACATTCCTGGGTTTCCAATGACTGCTACATGGCAGCTGACAGCAGTTTGCCTTTAGAAGGAACCTTGTTAAAAGCATTTGATAGTTCTCATATCTCTCTTCATTGAAATTCTATAGAAAGGGAAAAAGAAATAAAGAAAAGGCTGCCTTGAAACAGAAGCTTTCAGGAAAGCGGCATTGCAGGAACATGTTCTTCCTGGCATGAAGCTTGAACAAGGACCACTGGATTGCAAGGGTAAATTTGCTACCAGACACTTGAAACTGTGAATAATTCGTGTGATCTCATTTGGATTTTCTTGTGCCACATATGGAATTTATAAAGTACCAGCTGCCTGCATAACAGCCTCATGCCAGCAGGAATATTAGACATTTTTGAGCAATCCTCATGCTCTATGTTCAGGTCAGGCCACGGGGGCATACCTTTCTTTATGCTGGCAGATCCGTGAACTTTTGAAAGCTGGCTTATGCAGAAGCTTCATCAAAAGTTCTAATTGCCTGGTTGATAATGGTGAACACTAGAAAAGCAAAATATCACGCCCAGAAAATCTCTAAGATAACTTTCTTGTATGATAATTATGATGTTTTCACTTTCGATTGGGTTAAATGTGTTTTCATTTTATGTCCACAAAATCACCAAGATAGCTTTCTTGCACGATTTGGAGAGAATTGCTAATTGCACGATGTACAAAGAAATTATATGGTGAAAGCTGTCAACACAGGTTAGCTAGAATTATTATTTGTTATGGTGTTTAATTGGAGATAAAAGAAAATTAAAAGGAGATGAAAAGATATAGTATATGTACTTTTTAAATAAAAAATAAAAAATATGATTATAAGAAAATTTTTAAAAATCTTAGAATGGAGATGGATGAATATCATGTCAGAGAAGGTGAAGGGACAATGCGGATGTGTTTTCAAGCAAATATATGTGATTAGAGTAACCAAGGTGTGTTAAGAGTATCCAGGATGCTTTTGCCATGCAACGAGAAAGAGAGGTTTTCCGTTCAGTGGGAAAAGTCGTTTCCGTGATGATAGGACTAGGACGACAGAGGCATTGATGAAGATGAGAGGGCGGTCATATCCATGCTGCATGTTATAATTGCCATCGAGAAATTCCAAGTTTGGGAATGATTTATTTAATGACGGCGATTAATACTCTACATCGCGAGTGGTGCGTGGAAGAGTTGGGGTGCTGTCTCATGCCAAAAGCTTCTCTTTGGGAATTGAATTCATTTGACTTTGAACACATAAAAGCAGTGTTCTGTTCTCCCGTGGTTTGGTGGTCTCGATTTTAGGCCCATTGTTTTTCGTTCCTGTGTTGTTGTTGCTTTTGTAAAAAGCTTTCAGTCGCTTCGACTTTTATTCTGGTTACCTGATAAAATACGGCAATGGGAGACTAGATGGACTAAAAAATTCTGCCAGTCGGCCTGAATTGTTTGGGTCCAAATGGCTTAGAGAGTGTAGAAGTGAAATGAGCGCGGCAGTTTAACTAAGTTTCGAAACATTTGCAGCCTCGGCGTGTTGGGTTTTTTGATGGAAGAAGCTTAAAAGTTTTCAAAATTTAAACTTGTATAAAAGTCATTTTATTTGATGTGATATTTAATTACATTTAACTATGCACAATAATTTTACTTTTTTCATGGCGTATTTATATCCTTTTAAAAGAATTTTAATCCTGTGCAACCCATTTCTCTCCGCGTAACGCCGTATATTATGATTCAATAAGATCAAGTGAACCACCAATCTCATCTTCTCTTGTTTAATGAGAAAAACAAATTATCACAATAAAAAATCTCCAGGGTCATAAAATTGACATTTTTTGTGGTTGAATGTCAACCATTCGTTTGATTTGGTTGCTTGAGTGACTTAGAAACATGAAATGTGATATTATACCATTCAACGATCTAAATAAATGATTCTATGCAATTATATATTGTTCCAATATTCAAATTGATTAGTTTAGATATTTTTGTATTTGTCATATAATTTTATAGATTTTTGTGAATAATGTGTGACTTGTACAGACCTCTCATCCAAATGATTTTGGCATTTTAATTAAATGAATTATTTTGTAAATAATGGATGGATTAAAATTTTCTCACTCGTCAAGTTTTATATTTTCTGTACTTAATTTGCATTTTCCATTATCAATCTTATATTTGTTATAAAAAATATCTATTCTAACATCCTTTTAAGTTATTATTATTTTATCTCATTATATAAGATAAAGTTATACTATACCTAACCAAATAGACTCCAAAGTGATAGTCTTTTTGTATAACTAAAATAGAAAACTAGTATAAATATAAGCGATCTTAACGTTTTCATCCTTTGGTACAAAGGCAACCTATGTACAGAATTTATGATTTCAAGAATTTTATAATAGCTAATAAATTGTGGATAATTATGACTTAGCAAATATTATTTTATCTATAAATGTATTGTCTATGTAAAGTTTTTAAGAACTATATATCATCCAATATCATTAGTTTCAATTGGAAATCATCAAATTATTTAGAACCATGTTTAAGGTAATTTTCAAATAATAACAATAACTATTTTCGAAACTAGAAATATAATAGAAAAGAAAGGAAAAAAGAAAATAGAGAAGACAAAATAGTTGAAGGGAAAAGATAAAAAAGATTTTCAAATCTTGTTCTTTCTAATTTTAATAATATTCAAAGTTGACTATCATGCTTAAACCATAGGAATTAGAATTGTTTTAAGTAAAAAAGATAAACCTATAGAAATTTATAGTAAAAAGTTGAATAATAGTTAATGAAAGTATTTAACCTATGACAAAGAGTTTTGTTTTATTAACCAGTCCTACAACAATCAAAACTATTATTATTTCTAAGAATCCATTCGTTACTTTGATCATGAAATATTAAAGTACTTGAATAGTTAGGAAAAACTTCTAGTCGTCATGTACGGTAAATTGAATTCCTTTTCCTTCACTCATTATCTATCAAGTACAAGATGAAAAGCTCAACCAAATTACTAATGCTTTGAGGTATTAAAGATTCTTTATCAAGATGATGTTGACTTTGGCTATGTTTGGTCACTTCTTTATGAAGGTTAGTTAATAATTTCATTTAACAAGATGAATTTCTTTTTAGATATAATAAATAATGTATTTCTCCATTTTCTTTGCAAGAAGCTATTGTTAGGGAAACAAATGGGTAGATTGTTTTGGATATTTAGTAAAGACACGACTTTAGTACATGTTGGATATTTCTTCATTTACTTGGAAGGAATCATGACATTATGCACTTTGTTAGCCATTTTATAATATATCATAAAGTAAGAGCCATGGTTAAAATTTAAACTTATACATTCTAGTGTCAATCCTATAATATCTATAGGAGGATTTTAGTATGAATTTTATTTTGGGGTTACTATAAAAGAGAATTAACCTAAATGTGGCTTTTAAGCTCAAAGGGTATGTTTGGTTTGAGAGAAAAAAAAAAAAAAGTCAAAGACTCTTTATAACAAAGGATATATAAAAGCCACTTTTCTCTCTTTTTCAGATTCATAAGTTAACCATCTATAATTAACCTACTTTTTTTATATTATTAATTACCTCTTTTTAAAAAGCCTATCCATTTTATCTTTATTCATTTTCTTACTGACATTATTATTTACCTTTCTCTACCTTTTTTATTTTTTCTTATCTTTTTCATTTTATTTTATTCAAATATAACATACCCAAAGGAATCATTATTCAATTCTCATAGCTATGGACCCATTTTTTAAAATAATTTATTTGATTCCTTCAAATTAACTCTTGATGCCTCTCATGTTGTTCATCTTTACTTAAGAGAGATTATTTGACTTTATGAAATTCTTAAGGCAACGATTTTAGATAAAGATAAACAATTTGTAGACACTTTAGAGAAAGCTTAGTGCCAATCTTTTGTAAGTTTACCTAATTACAAATTAGACTTAGGTTTTGCATATTTACAAAATAGACTTTGAAAGTTTTTTATTTTTGTAGAACAAACTCTAATAGTTGATAAAGTTGGATACAACAATTCCTTCTGCAAAAATAAAAAACTTCCAAGGTGTGTTTGGGAACGAGGAAAAGAGGTTGGAAAAAATGAACATGGAAAAGTGGAAAATTTGAGAAAAATGATGTGATATAATAAAAGACAATGATTAAAAATAAAATAAGTAGGCTTTTTATATAAAAAGATAATAAATAATGATTGAAAATATAGGTAATAATTAGAAAAAATAGGATTATTAGGTAATTAAGATGTCAATCAAATTAAAAAGATATGAAAAAAGTAAAAACTTTTTTATCTTTTTTCCTCATTACCAAACACTATTATGACTTAAGGTAAGGTCTATTTTGTAAAAACTCTACTAAACTTATTAATGTAACTGTAGAATATCCTATTACAAAATTTGAATAGAAGAATATTCAAGAGTGATATCTTCTTTTGGCCCATCTTGAGTATGCTTACAATTGATTTTCTAGCTAAATAACTAGATCTAGCTCCTCCAAGAGTGAGATCTTCTTTTGGCCCATCTTGAATTTGCTTACAATTGATTTTCTAGCTAAATAATTACATCTAGCTACTCCAACGTTATCTAAGGTTGACATCTTTTTAGTAATTAGATTTAGGTCCATTGCCTACAATGTACTACCATAGTGGAGATTTGAAGAATAAGCTAAGTTTATTAATTAGAAGCCTAAATAGTTTCAAGATTGGATTGCTAAGTAGAATGAAAAACATTAAGTTCAGGCCAATAAGCATCACAAAGCATCTCAATTAGTTAGGTTTCATTTAAGAAATGATCATTTTCCTTCATGTTGATTTACAAAATTTAAACCAAAAGTGGATAAAACTTTCAAAGTTTTAAAGTATATTGGTGATAAGGCCTATAAGATTGAACTCCCAATGATTTATAATATTTCTAATGTTTTTAATTTTTCTACTTTTTCTACTTTTTCTACATTTTATAAAGTTAGAGAATTGTTGACATCAAGGGTGAACCTCTTCAATTGAGGGAAGCTTAACAAGATAGTTGAAAATTACCAACTTATAATTTTCATCTCAAGATAGGCCAACTGGACATGCAAAAATATGCCGAACTTCACAAATGGGAGGTTTCTTTTACTTTCAACAATGTGCAAGCTAGATGCACATAGAAACCTATAATAGCCATCCTTAAGTAGCTAAAAACATGTACTTTTACATGTTACTAGTCCTGGAGAGATATTGTAAGCTAACATTTATTTATTTTTATATATTTCCTTATTCTTAAAAGAATATTCCAAGTTAGGTGAAATATTTAATCTTGGACAAAAGAAGAGAGAAGATTCATTGTGGTTTTAGTATCTCTATATCTCCTTGATGATGTCACTAAGTCCGTGTTTAGTGCTTTATGTATCATGGGTGGAATCCTTTGGTTAGACACCCTATATTCCCTTTACTTTATATCTTTAGTTTAGATATCTTAGAATGGTGAATTTATCCTCTTCATTAGGTATTTGTATTAGTGTAACGCTCCGCCTTCCGACACGCTACTCCGATAGTAACAGGAGGAACTATAGTCAAAGTCTCCCCAAAACCTATCCACTTTAACCTATATATTCATTCATAATAATCCACATATGCCTAGAATCATAGCCTGTATACATAACAGTAGAGTGTATAAATTTACCTTGACCTTGTTTGCGAAATGACATGTAAGAGTTTATGAGTTACGATCGGTTTATATCATTTACATCATCGATTAATTCACAAATTACAATTATATATATATACATGCAAAAATATAACAAGAGATGAAAAATTTAAATCATAAGCATCACATTTATTTCCTGTGATGGTTCACTGATATCTAATTAATTTATCATGTACTCTTCACTTACCTTTAACCATTGCTAAGCTTAGGAGGTATCTACCAAAGTGGACTCAGCTATAACAAAGTGGTCTAAACCACATCTAATTAACAACCACATCAATTTACAAGTGGTCTAAACCATGTCTAAGTGGCAACCACATCAAAACTAAGTCAACTCCCCTTTCTTACTCAATTAGTGTACTCTGGTTCATCCTGGCAGCCTAACTACTATTGTTGCAAGATATGTGATCTCATGGCCATATGATGTATAACCTCTCACCCTTAGTGCAACATAGGGACTACAAGTTCTTCATCCACACTCATTGAGTAATTAAAATAGTCTCACATAATGGGTCAGAACTAGCCTCCTCGCCATTATAGGCGGTAAAACAACAAAGCCCATTCATGGGCAAAATTACAATATCAAAGATAACATCTCGACAAGCATTCAAACCCAAAACACATCCATAATCATTGATAGACATCTTACTCATATATAAAACAATTCTATATTCCATTTAGTAATGCAACTTGATTTCATTTTTAATCCTCAATCATTTACTAGACATTGATATGACTCAAGCTCATTTCTACTCTTCAATTTCTTACTAAACCCAATGGTATGCCAACTTATATTATTATATTCAATTTCAAACACTAGTTAGCCTTTCCTTTTTACTCAATAATAATCACTTATAATAACTGTTTACTGTTATATGCTATTCTTGGAGTCTTTGACATATTTTGAAGGTTTGTCACTCATATTTACCCTTAAAAGTGCCCATAATAGCAAAGATATATCATACGTAATTGGAATTGACAACTTATAAAAATTTAAAAAAATTGAAAAAATCACTATTCACAGTAGAGTGGGCATATTGGTGCCCAACCTATTGGAATGGGGGTTGGGACTTGAGCTATTTGGGCGCATAGGTGCTCAACCTGCTGGACATTCCTGTATCTTCTTCACTTGACATGCATTTTACTATCTTTTCTTTACTAAATTGTTTATTTTTAATCCTTCCATTTATTACTTGGTTTACATCTTCTAGTGCTATTCTTTAAGCTCACATATAACCTTACAAATGGACTAACATACATAATAAACTATTCAACCAATGTCTTTCCAAATGTACAATACACTCATGTATCAATTCAAGCACTTAGTTTTAGCATTATATGTTGAAATAAGTTCAAATGACTTCATTTTCTATGTTTCAAATAAAGTTCTATTGCCAACCAATGTATATGTTCTTAAAACTTGAACCAACTACCTATAAATACAATTTACTTAGCCATTATACAATAATTCTCAAAAGGAAATCTTAATAACTTGAAGTATAACTTTCAAAATGTAAAACCTGCTTACCTTGGAATCACCCTCTCGCAACTTTCATTTACTAAAAGCTTTGGGTCTGCAAGATTAGTTGCTTCGTTTGAAGATACTACATTAAAATGACATACCTTCTAATTATTTGAATGTAATCGTAACTAAACAATTGGGTTTCTATAATAAGTCTTAAATCCCTTAACCTATTGCTAACTAAGGTTTATTCTATGACTTAATCAAATTTTTTTAGGAGATGATTATGAGACCATTAGTAGAAGCTAATCATTTCATAGATCTCTTAAGGGCATTTCATCAAACATTTAGGAGACATTTCTCAAAGTTCATATTCCTAGGTAAGATTAATATGAAATTCTTTACCAAAACTACATATAGACCTATCTTAACATGTTTGCTATCCCAATCAAAATCCAACTTCTCCAATTCATAAAGAATTTTACATTTTCCCCATGTACTAACTTTTCACAAAACTCAACTTTGCTCCATAATCTAGAGGAAGTGAAATTTTCCTAAAAAAATGAGATTAGTGTGAATAGAATCACCTACTTCTTTGTTTCTTTTAACTGAACTTCCCAACTTTGAATTGTTACTTGAAAACTCACTTCTTCTTTCAACTTCCACATCTTGAATATGCCAAAATCTAGATTTTTTTGCTATAGAAATGATATAGATCACCTTGCCTTCAGTTTCCTAGTGATTTGGTGTCAGAATATGCAAGAATTGGATCTTGTTCAAAATTTGCGGGTGTTGGGAGGGTTTAGAGCTGGAAATCAACATGAGATGGGGTTTGGGGAAGGGGATGAATAATTTATACTCATTTTATTATGATGCTCCAGTAGTGCATGCACCCTAATACTCATGCAACCTACTTAAGATGTTTTCTATCATATTCTATCACTGTATTTCCTTTCTGTTCATCATAATACTCAACTCATTATTCATGTTCATCAAAATTTCCTGTTCACTTATCTCATAAACTCTCAAAGTTTAATGTATGCACATGCAATGCTCTATCCAACTAAAAAAGCAAAAATTTACACATCCCCAAAATGTCGGGCATTACATTCTACCCCCCTTACAAAAAGTTTCAACCTCGAAACTTAGACAAATAAGTAGGGGTGCTTCATTTTCATTGCTTCTTCGAGTTCCTAGATCGCTTCATATTCTGTATGATGTCCCCATTATACTTTGACCAAATAAATAGTCATATTCCTCAATTGTTTCTCTTTGCTATACAGTATTCGAATTGGTTGTTCCACATATTAGAGATTTTCTCTAAGTTAGACTTATTCCAGTGTAAACACATGCGATGAATTTGGTTCATATTTCCTCAATGAAGACACATGGAAAACATCATAAATTCCACTCAACAGTGGTGGTAATACAATATGATATGTCATTCTGCCAATCCAATCTAAGATTTCATAGGGACCAATATATCTCGGGCTAAGCTTACCTTTGGTGCCAAACCGCACCACATCCTTCATCGGAGATACCTTTAGGAAGACTTTATCTCCTACTTAAAATTCTAAGTCACATCCCCTTACGTTTGCATAGCTCTTCTGGCGTGATTGAGCAATACAGATCTTTTCTTTAATTTGAGCTACCTTCTAGACTTTATCTGCAATCATTTGGGGCCCTACCATAGTGGCTTCACCAATTTCAGTCCACTACAATAGAGATCTGCATTTACGCTCATAAAGTACCTCAAAAGTAGCCATTTGAATGCTGGAATGATAACTATTATTGTATATAAATTCAATCAATGACAAATACTAGCACCAGGCTTTGCCCTATTCTAGAACACATGCCCTAAGCATGTCTTCTAATTATTGATTTACCCGCTCTGTTTGCCCATTTGTCTAGGGATGATACGTATTGCTGAAATCTAGTCATGTACCCATAGCTTTATGCAACGATTTCTAAAATTTAAAAATGAGCATTGATCCTCTATCTGAGATGATGACTTTAGGTACACCATCTAGCTACATAATTTCTTTTTGGTAGATCTATGCATATTTTTCAGTAGTAAATATAGTCTTGACAGGTATAAAATGAGCAGACTTAATCTGTCAATCTACAGTGACCCATACACTTTCAAATCCAGCAGTCATCTTCGGTTATCTAGTAATGAAATCCATTGTTACATTTTTCCATTTCTATTCAAGAATTTCAATAGACTGTAATAGTCCACCTGGTCTTTAGTGCCTTGCTTTCACCCTCTAGCACATCAGACATTTGGCCACATATCTAGTAATGTCATTATTCATACCTTTTCACTAGTATTGAGATTTCAAATCATGATTAATTTTATTTCCACAAGATACATAGTGTATGGAGAATAATGTGCTTTATCTAGCACTTTCTGTATCATGGTCGATTCTTTAGGAAGTGGTAATCTATTTTTGTATCTAATAAGATGGTTTGCACTAATAGAGAAATTTGATAGCTCATTTTATTGTATACGCAATTTCAATTTTTGAAATTCTTTATCTGTTGTTTCTTCTTAAGCTGCTTGAATCTCATCTATCAAGGTAGCTCGGATGCTTAATTGACACATCTGGGCTACTATTCCTTTCATTCCAACCTGCACATCTAATTTCCTTATTTTTTCAAATAACTTTGTTCTTTGTGTAAGCATATTGGCCAAATTGCTTCCAAGCTTTCTACTTAAGGCATCAGTTACTACATTTGCTTTTACTGGATGATAATAAATATTCAAATCATAATCCTCCAATAATTCAAGCCACCGTCGCTGCCTCATATTCAATTCTTTTTGATGAAGATGTATTTTAGACTTTTGTGATTTGTATACATATCACATTCCTCTTTATAAAGATAGTGTCACCATATTTTCAAAGCAAATACTACTGTTGCCAATTCCAAATCACGAGTTGTATAATTACGTTTATGAGGGCATAATTGATGTGATGCATAAGCTATAATATTTTCATTCTACACACAACTCAATCTGTTCTTGGAGGCATCACTGTATATTACAAATCTGCCCTGACCTGACGACAGCCATCATCTCTTTAGCTCTTAGAAGGCAGCATCACACTAATCATTCCACTCAAATGGGACCCCTTTATAAGTCAACTAGGTCAATGGCATAGTAGTATTAGAAAAGCCCTCAACAAATCTCTGATAATAACTGGTTAATCCCAAGAAACTTTTGACCTCTATTATTGTGCCTGGTCTAAGCCAATTCACTATAGCTTCTATCTTATGAGAATCCACAGAAATACCCTCTCCTGAAATTACACGACCCAGGAAAGCCACACTATTCATCCAACAGTCATACTTCTTTAATTTAGCATATAATCTTTCTTCTCTTAATCTTTGCAAAGCATTCTCAAGTGTGATTCATGTTCACTCTTGTTCTTTGAGTATATCAAAATATCATCAATAAATATGATTACAAAGCCATCTAGATAGGGTTTAAACATCTTATTCATTAGATCCATGAAAACTGTAGGAGCATTCATTAACCCGAATGACATTACTAGAAATTCATAGTACCCATATTGAGTTTTGAATGTAGTTTTATGGACATCTACTGACTTGAATTTCAATTGGTGATATCCCGATTGCAAGTCTATTTAAGAAAATACTATAGCTTCTTGCAACTGATCTAACAGATCATCTATCTTGGGCAATGGATATTTATTCTTAATGGTAACTCTCTTCAATTCCCAATAATCGATGCACAACCATAAACTTTTATCCTTCTTTTTGACAAACAGCACTTGTGTGCCCCATGGCAACACACTGGGATGAATGACCCCTTATCCATCAATTCTTGTAGTTACACCTTCAGTTCTGCCAGTTCAACAGGTGCCATTCGATACGAAGCCTTAGGTATTAGCTCTGCTCTAGGTTGGAGATCCATACCAAATTCTACCTCGCGTTTAGGAGGTAATCCTGACAATTCAGAAGGGAATGTCTGGAAAATCCCATACTATTGGTATATCTTCTAATGGACAATGTTTTGAGTGGGTGTTGATAGCGAAGACCAAAAATGCTTAACACCCTTTTCGCAAGGCTAAGAGCCTTCATGACTGACATAGTTTAGGAGCTTTACCCTCAGGCAAACTCCTAAAAATGATTTCTACCTTATCGAGAGTTCTTAAAGTGACTTGCTTGGCTTTACAATCCATTTGAGCTTCATATTTGGTTAACCAGTTCATACCCAAGATAATATCCAAACCTTCCATATTCAATACTATTAGATCTACATAAAATTACCGGCTCTCGATCACTATTAGTATCTCATAACATGCCTCAGAAATTGTACTAACTGCCTTTAGGGGCATGGACACCTCTACCATATGATGCATAGGATATTTTGATAGACCTGCTCTAGTCGCAAATGCATGAGAAACAAAAGATTAGGAAGCCCATGGGTCAAATAACACATAAACCATACAATTACATAAAATAAATTACCATTAATCATATGATCCATGGCTCAAGCTTCTTATACATTGGTCGCCTGCATGACTGGAGTTGCACTAGGTTTGCGACTTCTACCTCTCATTTGGCCCCTACCATGGTGGGGCTGAGCAGGAGCTTGGAAGGTTACACTGTCGCTTCTCCCTTGATTAGGACAGTTCCATTTGATATGTCCAGTTTTGCCACATAAAAAGCAAGTGGGTGGCTTTCGCTACCCTATTTTGCAGGGCTAGTTCGACCCTTGGCTAATCTCTCTCATTTGTCTTGGAGCCAATCTAGTATGTCGTCCTCTTGACTTCCTCAATATTACAGGGCAGCCAAATTTTAGATGTCCTATCTTTTTGCAATAGTTATAAAATTTCTCAGATGCTAAACTATCACTTTGCTTAATTCTCGATTTGGTCCTTTTTCCTTGATCAGTCTCCCTCATTTGTCTCCTCTCTCTGAATTTAGACTGTTCTTCGATCTCCTGCTCTACTAAATGATCATGCTCCAATATATCCTCATATCTAATTAGTATGAGTGGAGTTAACTTCTCATGAATCTCTAACTGCATTCCTTCTTGAAAATTTTGGGTTATTTCTAGTAAATCCATCAGGGCCCATGGCACAAATCGTGCCAAAGACCTAAACTGGTCTTCATATTCTTCTACCATTTTTCTACCTTGCAGTAATGTTAGAAATTTAGTAGCCCATCTAGCCTTCTCATTGGCTAGTATGTATCTATGGATCAATCTTTATTTAAATTTAGCCCATAACATACCTGTTCCTTAATTAGAAATAGTTTGCCTTCAGCATGCCACCAACAATGTCCCTCACCTTCCAATTGATAGGCTTCATACAAAACTTTATATTCTTTGGGGCATTTCATATATTCAAAAGCTTTTTCCATGCCGGCCAGCCATTCATCAACTACATGATAATCCCACTGACCTTTAAAAACTAGAGGTTTTATATTTTAAAATGACTTCATATCTAAACCCGTTCTTGGTTGCCTGGAAGGAGCTTGCCTCATTTTGGGTTCCATGTTAGTAGGCCTCACGCCTCGCCCTGCCATCTATAGAGGCTCTTCTACAAGTCTCCTCTACATTTGGACCAAATCATGTAAGGTTTGAACTATCCCCACAATCATGGTCATCATAGCACTAAATTCTAGAGTCATTATTTGGGGTGGTACTAGTGGGATTGTCTCCCCATTAGGACCAACATGATCTAGCCTATTTGATCTTGTAGTTCCCCCCTCAACATGACCTTCCTGAAGCTCAACTACCATTTCCTCTGCTTCATTCTGGTTATTCTGGGTTAGCCTAGACATTTCATTAACCCTAGAAGCTTTTGCCTGAGTTTCCTTAATAACAAACCATGTCACTCGAGCCTAGGTATTCCTTCTCGGTGACTCCTCATCCACCATGTGGGCTTTACCTTTATCTAGTCTTTTTCTTGATGCATTACTGTATAGGGCAGAACCTATTATCATATAATAGAATGAGGGAGTAAGATACTAACATATTTATTTAATTCAACTTATTAAACTCGTATCTCAATTCATAGCTTATACTAATGCTTTCCAATATTTCTAATATTTTAAAACTATGCATGTCATATTTTCACTATTTACTAACATGCTGGCTATGATAATTTTGGTAAGTGTTTTTATTCTTTTGCATATTCGGTATAAACCATGCTTTGATACCACTCTATAATGCCCCACCTTCCAAGGTGCTAATTCGATAGTAATTGGAGAAACTATGACCAGAGTCTCCCTTGAACTTGTCCACTTTAACCTGTACATTCATTCACAACAAACCACATACGCCCAGAATCATAGCTCGTGTACATAGCGGCAGAGTGTAAAAATTTACCTTGACCTTGTTTGTAAAATGACATGCAAGAATTTATGAGTTATGCCCAATTTACATCATTTACTTCATTGACTGATTCACAAATTACAATTATATATATGCTAAAATATAATAAGAGATGAAAACTATTAACAGTCATGGTTTATCCCTTTCTTGAGCTCCAACCCCTCATTAGGCTCTGGCCTTCGACTTATTAGTTAAAAATATAATAAAATAAGTGAATTCGGGTGGCTCAATAAGTAAGAATCAATTAAATGATGATTAGCATAATCACAAGATATAATTATAACCTATGAAATTACTAAACAGAACTACTATCATAACACTATTCAATTTTGTTAATAATACTTCTCACCAAAGGTTTACCCTCCTATGAATCTCTAAGTTATCCTTTCATCATTATCATATCTAAATCATAAGCATCACATTTATTTCCTGTGATGGTTCACTGATATCTAATTAAAATATCATGTGCTCTTTACCTGCCTTTAACCATTGCTAAGCTTAGGAGGTATCTACCAAAGTGGACTCAGCCACAACAAAGTGGTCTAAACCACATCTAATTGACAACCACATCAATTTCCAAGTGGTCTAAACCATGTCTAAGTGGCAACCACATCAAAACCAAGTCAACTCCCTTTCTTACTCAATTAGTGTACTCTAGTTCATCCCAGTAGCCTAGCTACTACTGTTGCGAGATATATGATCTCATAGCCATATGATGCATAACCTTTTTCCCTCAGTGCAACCTAAGGACTGCAAGTTCTCCATCCATACTCATTGAGTAATGAAAAGAGTTGCACACAATGCGCCAAAACTGGCCTCCTCGCCATTATAGGTGGCAAAACAATAAAGCTCATTCATGGATGAAATTACAATATCAAAGATACTGGCCCGACAAGCATTCAAACCCAAAACACATCAACAATCATTGGCAGGCATCTTACTCATATATAAAACAATTCTATATTCCATTTAGTAATGCAACTTGATTTCATTTTTAATCCTTAATCATTTACTAGACATTGATATGACTCAAGCTCATTTCTACTCTTCAATCTCTTACTAGACCGAATGGTATGCCAACTTATATTGTTACATTCAATTTCAAAAACTAGTCAGCCTTTACTTTTTACTCAATAATAATCACTTATAATAATTATTTACTGTAATATGCTATTCTTGGAGTCTTTGGAATATTTTGAAGGTTTGTCACTCATATTTACCCTTAAAAGTGCCCACAATAGCAAAGATATATCATATGTAATTTGAATTACCAACTTATGAAAATTCAAAAAAAATTAGAAAAATCACTATTCACAGTAGAGTGGGCGCCAACCTGCTGGAATGGGGGCTAGGACTTGAGTTGTTTGGGCGCATAGGCACCCAAGTTGGGCATGTAGGCTACTGACCTGCTGGACATTCCTGTATCTTCTTCACTTGACATGTATTTTACTATCTTTTCTTTATTAAATTGTCCATTTCCAATCCTTTCATTTATTACTTGGTTTACATCTTCTAGTGCTATGCTTTAAGCTCACATATAACCTTATAAATGGACTAACATACATAATAAACTATTCAACCAATGTCTTTCCAAATGTACAATACACTTACGTATCAATTCAAGCACTTAGTTTTAGCATTATATGTTGAAATAAGTTCAAATGACTTCATTTTCTATGTTTCAAATAAAGTTCTATTGCCAACCAATGTATATGTTCTTAAAACTTAAACCAACTACCTATAAATGCAATTTACTTAGCCATTATACAGTAATTCTCAGAAGGAAATCTTAATAACTTGAAGTATAACTTTCAAAATGTAAAACCTGCTTACCTTGGAATCACCCTCCCGCAACTTTCATTTACTAAAAGCTTTGGGTTTGTAAGATTAGTTGCTTCGTTTGAAGATACTACATCAAAATGACATACCTCCAAATTATTTGAATGTAATCGTAACTAAACAATTGGGTTTCTACAATATGTCTTAAATCCCTTAACCTATTGCTAACTAAGGTTTATTCTATGACTAAATCAAATTTTTTTAGGAGATGATTATGAGACCATTAGTAGAAGCTAATCATTTCATAGATCTCTTAAGGGCATTTCATCAAACATTTAGGAGACATTTCTCAAAGTTCATATTCCTAGGTAAGATTAATATGAAATTCTTTACCAAAACTACATATAGACCTATCTTAACATGTTTGCTATCCCAATCAAAATCCAACTTCTCCAATTCATAAAGAATTTTACATTTTCCCCATTTACTAACTTTTCCCAAAACTCAACTTTGCTCCATAATCTAGAGGAAGTGAAATTTTCCTAACAAAATGAGATTAGTGTGGATAGAATCACCTACTTCTTTGTTTCTTTTAACTGAACTTCCCGACTTTGAATTATTACTTGAAAACTCACTTCTTCTTTCAACTTCCACATCTTGAATATGCCAAAATCTAGATTTTTTTGCTATAGAAACCATATAAATCACCTTGCCTTTAGTTTCCTAGTGATTTGGTGTCGGAATCTGCAAGAATTGGATCTTGTTCAAAATTTGCGGGTGTTGGGAGCGTTTAGAGTTGGAAATCAACATGAGATGGGGTTTGGGGAAGGGAATGAATAATTTCTACTTATTTATTATTATGCTCCGGTAGTGCATGCACCCTAATACTCATGTATCCTGCTTAAGATGTTTTATATAATATTCTATCAATGTATTTCCTTTTTGTTCATCACAATACTCAACTCATTATTCATGTTCATCAAAATTTCCTATTCACTTATCTCATAAACTCTCAAAGTTTAATGTAAGCATGTACAATGCTCTACTCAACTAAAAAAGCAAAACTTTACACATACCCAAAATGTCGGGCAACACAATTAGCTATTTTTTCACATTGTTTAAAGATACTGACTTGTTAGTTCACTCATAAAAAGATACCAAGAGGGAATGGGTGAATTAGTATATTAAAAATTTCTCCTCAAAATACAAATGAAGAGACCCAAATTACTAGTTGTTGAAGATTGAATTTAAGATTCATGAACATAGAAATAAAGGTAGTAAAATAAAAGACGTGCAAGGAAAAGTTAATGCATATAGGAGTTTTTGTAGTGGTTTGGTCACCTCTTAGCATCTTCTCCATTCTTCCAAAGTCTACATTTTAGACTTTGGGTTCCACTACCAATCAATCAAATATAATGCAATATCTAATCACTTCCAAACTTTGAGGGTTTAATAATATGACTTGAAGTAAGAATAAGCGTAACACCCAGGATGTTGATTTTTGTGTAAATATGTGTTTGAAAACATTGTAATTGTCTTTGATACAATTTTACTAATGAATTGAGGGGAATAAATTTGTTTTGAAATGAAAAAATTCAAGTGTATATGAATTGCATATAAGTGAAATGCATTTCTATGAGTTAGACTATACGCGGATGGTTGTATGACTTGATTCTTAGTTATTTGAGGCACAATTTTTATGCATTTTATGTCACTTAAATTAGGGAAATGTTATGGACAGGGGTAGAAATAAAAGGGATGAAATAAAATGGTGAAATGCAAAAGAAAAAATTGGGCAGCAAGATCCAGCACTTCGACCCCCAAATCTGGTTCCACAATGCCACTTCAGAAAAGGCTAAAGGCGGGAGTCCATTGGGTTGGGCGCCGTAGCGCCAGTGCTATAGGTCAGCAGAGCAATGACATTTTGCAATTTTTAAGGGCTTTAGCCCTTCCTTTCTTCTCCATTCGTGGTCTTCTTCTCCCCCTCTCACCTTAACTCATTCCACGACCTCTTTGCTCCATGATTATTGTGCTTTGGGGAAGATGATGGGAATGACCATTAAAACCATGGGGTAAATGATTAATTGATTAATGTTTGCATTTTGGCACTTATTTGGCACTTATTTAAGAATTAAAAATCTGATTTTTGGACCATAACCTAAGTGGAGGTAAGAAAAGGTTTCTATGCATCAAGTGTTTAAATAACAAATTAGTTGAAGTAAAGCTTAAGGATTTGTTCTTGTAATTATTTACATGTTAATCATGTTATATGATAAGTATGTATAACTAGAAATGACATTCCCTCAAAACTCTTTGTGGAATTGTTATGATTTAGATGATACATATGAAATGGTTGATGAAATGCCCATATGAGCCATAAAGTATGTGTAAGGGCTTTTATTACAACCCAAGAACCCTAATGAAATAGGGGTGAGGGATTAGTTTGTGTGGCGTATAATTAAATTACCAATGAAGTTGTTTAATTTTAAGAATGTTGGATATTAGAACTATATGTAAATTGAGTAGTTATGTTTGAAGAATCTATAGGGCAATGATATGAAAATCTCAAATGGAAATGGGTGTTGATTCCAAACTAAAGTATATGTTTGAGATGTATAATTGACCAATGAGTATGTGACATGTGTCTAAATTGAATATAGGAAACTGTGATATGTGTAAGACTATTAAATAGAATGAGAAGCTATGAAGCGTATGGAACCATGGAACTCCAAAAGTTGTAAGTTGATTCATCAATAATGTAAGTAGGCATTTGTCTTGCGGTATGCATTGATGGCGATAGTGGTTATCCCATTTGTTTGAATCTAGTCATGTATGATTGGATGGGGATTGTGAATATCCCACTTATTGTGAACAAGCATGTTTGGATCATGAGATATATTCTTTGCTATTGGTATGTCTACATGTGTAAAATTATTATAGGATGTAAATGGATGAGTGGATGGTGGAATTGGGAATATTCTATGATATATGTGTGAATAATTGGGTATAGTGAATATCCTTGGAATTTATATAAAATGTTATGTACTATATAATGTGAATGTGCGAGATTGATGGTATAGGTGAGATTCTATTATTGTGTTGCTATATAGTATATGATGTTGATGTATGGATTGATAACTGGTTGGTATAAAGGTTATCCCATTTCTATTATATCAGTATGTGTGTAAATTGATGATTTAGGGGATAATGGTCATCTCCTGATTAGTTGTTCTATTGTATATGGGGAAATGTATGATCAGATATGCTTGAGGAGCGTAGAGTATTGGATTGGAATAATGAGGGCTTGGTCCTCATAGTATGATTGATTTATTATGTCGTTAATCATGTTTGGATTGAATTATGCAAAATTTGGATTGATTATTATTTGCTAACATGCCTGTTAGTCCCATGAAATAGACAGCTCAAGAGGGGAGGGGTGAATTAAGTATATAAAAATTATTGCCAAATAAAACTTAATGAGCTAAGCAGAAGTTATCATGCGCCATGTACGTAATTTTTATGTCTATTCACTTGGTCATAGTGCTTGCTTCACTTCCAAATTCAATTTCTCTTAGCTATACTTATGTAAGATAAGTAATTATGTGTATAGTGATGTGTGAAACACGGTGATAAAATAACTATATGCAAAGTACAATAATCAAGCAAACAAAACACAACAATTTTTATAGTGGTTCGGGAACCCCGTCCCTACAACCATTATTCTAAGAGCACACACTCACTGTGCCTTTGGTTTTAGTATATCCTATATAATGAAAATACAAAAGTGCTCCAAGCACTTTTTCTAGATTCCAGCTCTACGGGGCATAAACAGTGTTCCCAATACTCTTTTGGATTCCAGCTCCAGGGGGCATCAATATAGTGCTCCTAGCCTCTTTTGGTTTCACAAGCTCACCAGAAAACTCACTGGTTTCTAAGATCACCAGCAAACTTGTTGGGTTTTTAGAGCTCACCAATAACTCATATAATATGGTTTTCTTGAGTTCACCACCAACTCGCATAGCTGATTAACAACACTCATTTTGTATATTATATTGCCTCTTTTCCCAGGCTGATTTGTACATAGTTTGAGCACATAGAAAATGATATCTTGTTGAAGATCATTAGATATAAATACTCCAGATGTATGATTAAGATATAACTTTTAGACACATTGTCTATCAACACAATAGAGATTGATTATCTCGGAGGAAGCATAGTCTGATTGAGCGATATTACTTGTTTAAGCTCTGTTCTTATTTCTCTCGCAGCTTCCTCAACCTTCTTTATTAATATTGCACTACCTTTATATTACTTCAAAAATTTTTGCCCATTGGAGTTAGTTAGCTTTCTTTGAATGTTGAAGACCATTCTTATTTCTCTTATTGAAAAGCTGTCTTCTTGATAAACTTGTTTGTACCTGGAAAGCCTGTAGCACTATTCTTGTAGAAGTTGCCTTTTCAGTTTTAGCAAACACTGGATAAAAACCTTTTTACTTGACTAACTCTTTCATTATTTTGGAAAGACACACATTAAGCCTGAAAGGATGTAGCCTCTGAAAGTTGCAACCTTTATCAGAGTATAGATTACTTTCCTTTGAATTTCTTTCCATCTTCAGTTAAGCTAGATTTGTTTGGTCTGCTTTCTGCTTAATAGAATTTGCTTTGAATAAGATCTTGACCGGAGAGTGTAGTTAGTGATGTCTGGTATAGGTGGCATCTACTCTTCATGATATGTCATATTTTTATCAAAGGACTTTGTTTGATCATGTCTTCAATTTGTATCTTCTAAGTAATAGATAAAGTGGCTTTGAGTAGATCCACATGATAGACAACTTCATCTTTATAAATTTATCTAAGATCAACATTTTACTACATCTTCTAGGTTATCTGTTGTAAGTGACAGACAAAGTATAGAAGTGCAGACGAGGTCCTTCTCTTTATTGGTCATCAGATGATAGTCTCTTAGCAGATGAAGTTTTCTTTCATAGACGAAGTGGCTTTGTCTATTGGTTCATCTATTGTAAGTAGTAGACAACTTTTATTGGCACAGACAAAAGCTTCTTCATAGCAGATGAAATTTCTTTCACCAGATGAAGTTTTCTTTCACCAATCGAAGCAGCTTTGTTTGTTGTTTTATTTGTTGTAAGTGACAGATGACTCTTGTTGGTGTGGGCAAGGCTCCTTCTCGATAGACAAAATGACTTTGTCTCTTGTTTGTCTGTTGAAATTTCTAGATGAAGTTGCACATTGCAAATAAAGTCTTTCACATGGTTCATCTGTTGGTTTGTCTATCGTAAGTGACAGATGAGTCTAATAGGTGCAACAAATCCTCTTTTTAGTCATTCGTTAGATATGTTGTCTATTAAAAGTAACAGAAAAATCATTGAGGTAGAGATGACTCATTTCTTTAGTGATTGTTGGATGGTTTGTCTATTGCAAGTGGTAGGTAAACTCTCGTAGATGAAGATAGCAAACAAAGTTGTTCTTCTGTAGTTGCTGTGCTGCTTCTACTTTGTCTTCTATGTCTTCTTTAGAAGATTGCAGAAAGGTTCTTTGTTCGTCTTCAATTTCAATTAAACTTTATATGAGAGACAAATGCTTGAATAATTTGACTTTATTTTAGCTCTTTATTTATCTGATTTCAGCTCCATCTCATCTTTGCTTTTGCAAACTGAATTTATCTTTATGTAGCGGACAAGTGTTGATTATAAGCAGTTTATCTGACTTGTCCGTGGAATAATTTATCTGAATCTTTCTTAGAAAGATGCTCTCAGATACTGACTTTATCTGTAGAACATTTATTCAATCACTCATTGAGGCTTGAACATCATAGCTATAGATACTCTTTATGGCTTCTTTTCAATATTTTAGTGCCATTCTTTCTGAGCATTCTTATATTCTTTCTATCAGTGAATTTTGCTTGGTGATGCACTTGCTGTGTACATTATCCACTGCATTTGAATTGTTTCCCTATATGCTCATATCTATTTTTATAATTCTTGGGAACACAATTGTCAGTACCACAAATGTTTACTCATATGTTGTTACCCATCATCAAAACTTGGTTATTTACCATATGCACATTTAGTTCAAAAGTGCCTATTTACTGAGTTCACTTAGGACTCATGCCTTCTTATTTTAATTTTTAGCTGATAGGATAGGTAAAGAATTTCAACTATAGGTTTAGACTGGTAAACAAGAGTTGAAGTTATTTTTCCTGGTAAAATAATGACTTGAAATAAAAACTTTGTACGTATTTGTATATTTGTATTCAAGAGATCTCAAATGATGTATAATGTAGTGTAATGACATGTCATAGTGATTTATTATTATATTGTAAATGAACTAGCATGATTTTAGTAATGTGTATTGCCATAATGATTTGGTTTTGATCTTAGGCAAACAATTATGGCTAATGATGTGAGTAGAATGCTTATTATAATGCCACAATGGTGGGAGCCAATCAGGCACACCCCACCATGCACCATTGCATGATGGTTGTATCACTGAGAACAAAGATACCAATGGTTATGCCATTGCTAACCCATGCACTATTGAGAAGGTTGGCCATAATGCCATTGTGCCACTAGCGTGCATTGCTACCACTGCTGTTGCACTAGTTAGGGAAACCCATGTCCATGCATGCCTATGTCGCTTAAGCATTATGCACCATACACCATGTGGGCCCTACATAGATCAATGTATTTTAATGACATGGGCACCACTTGCCATGTTGCTGAGTGCATTTTCCCACTTCTATAGATAGAAGTGCTACCCAAGGCTATAAAGAGAGATTCCTAAAGCCCTTATGCTACCAAAAAGAGAATCCTCCACCTTAAGGCAAGTTCGCTACTCCTAGATCTTGGGCTGACTGTTAGGCTACCTAGATAGTGCTATATAGTAGTCATGCTATCAAAATGCTACTAAAATGACTCATCTGTATCTTTTATTTTCCTTTATGAATTTATGTTTGAGAACTATGCTTAGCTCTCTAAGTTTTATCCACCATGGATTTGTGTTGAGTCTCTATGATGCTTCCACTTTTAGATTATCCATAAATCTCCTCTTTGGAATAGTGCTTGTTCGCTCGATCAATGAAGGTTTCCTTAGCATTTGCTTGATTTTCATGACTTGGGGGATCATTTGTTTGGACCAGTGACTTCATAAGAGGTTTCCGTAGTGAAGATGCTACCAGATTGCTAAAGCTTTGATCTTATTTGTTGGTAGATTTTCTTTCTTTGATAAGACTGCCAGTTGATCTATAAGCATCCTTGGTTCGCTAAGACTCATGTCCTATACCCATAGTTATGCCTAGATTGCCAAGACTCATTTCTTATACTTTTAGTTGAACTTGGTTTATCAAGACTCACATCCTATACCCATAGTTGTACCTAGTCTATCAAGACTCATAATCTATATCCAATTATTTTATAGTTATGCTTGGTCTACCACTACTTGTGTCCTACACCTGTAGTTATATTTAGTTTACCAAGACTTATGTCTTAGACCTATAGTTGTGCCTAGTTTATTAAGATCTTTAGTCTACACCTAGTTATTGTTGAATCTAAGTGTGTAGTTTTAATCATAACAAAACTTTTATATGACTTGAACTTAAGTTAATGAAGTCTTGCAAAGATTTCAAGTAATAGAGGATTCTTATAGAGGAGACCAGATGTAATGCCTCGCCTCCCAAGGCGCTATGCTCAATATTTCTCTATCATTTTACTATCATTTCCCCCTTTCTAGGGTGGTATTTTTAAAGAAAAATTTCTACCAAAATTTCAGTGGAGTCTACCTTGAAATATAACCATCTATACCTGTGCATACATTTATCATATACAACTGTAAGTTTAGTAATATTAAAGAATAGTGTTAACCACAAATTCACACCTACACCCATAACTACCTGCCCAAGACTGAAACCGGATCATGATGGTAATATATATTACTGGGATCATACAGATCCATATACAATATTATTCATATGAAATGCCAATATATTTTTCTTATACATCATATGGAATCTCTTAAATACAATCAAATACAAACACATTATGAAATTAAAATCGTAAATTCTTATGCCACAAAGAAAAGTTGTTCAAATCTTGCCTCTTAACTCTAACCCACAGTTGGATTCTTTACCTGACCTTTCAGCTAAAAATTAAAATAAGAAGGCATGAGTCCAGACAAACTCAGTAAGTAGGCAAAACAAAAAGCGACAATAATCCAGGAAATAATATGGTTGAAGCCAAAACATGTGCAAGACCATAGCATGCTCAACTTCATGATAATGCAATATGCCCCATTACCTACATGCACATATCCTCACAAGGATTGGACACATCCTCAAATACATTATCCTCTCCAAGTTATCCTCATGATCAAAACCCATAGATGATCTCATTATTAACATGTCTTCATCAATTAGATCCATTACTCGGCGTCCTCATCAAGACATACTCATTATCAAGAATCACTAAATAGAGCACAACTTTCTTCCCTCTTTGATGGGTGATTAGTCCCTCCCTACACCCTTTCAATGGTAGCTCGCCCAGAAGCCACTCCTTGTCCAAGTCCTCACTAACCCTAGTGACACTCCCCACCCACATCAGCTATAGGGTCCATAGGTTCACCACAGTCTGCATCTAGGAAGGAATTGACTGCCTTATACTCATAAGTCATGATCACAACACATGCCATTAGGCCTATCCACACCTCATAGGTGTCATACCACATCCATGTCACATCCAAGCATCCATACCCCGTGGATGTCACATATAGTAACCATGCCACATCAAAGCATCCACAATTATACTCAAAGGTCAAATAGCATATAAGACATCAACTATCAATCACAAACATAGAAATTCTACACAAAGGTCACAAGCACTTAATTCATATACACATCACATCATCATCATAATATCATACACATTTCAGAAACTCCCTTAAACCCTTTAGTACTCATGACCCATGCCAAAATCTATGCTATGAAATCAAGAGGCATTATAAGAATAACATGTATTCAATCTCAAGTTGTAAAACAAATCCATGAGGATGCATAAATTCATCAGTTAAATCATATCACATGCCAGACATCATAAAACATGGTGCCGGTATGCAAGATAATGAGATACTCCATATCCCCATGCAAAAGATCATGAATACATGGTGCCCGTATATAAAACATTGGGATATCCCCATCCATTCAAAATATGGATAACAGAAAAGAAGCCCACTTAACTTAATAGAATCAACTTCCCCAATGCTTTAAACCTCACATCCTGCTTTTCACAGAATGATTACTTTAACCTATATGAATAACATTACCATACACACATTACTTCACTTTATACAATTTTTTTTCAATTCATCAAAGTAAGCCAACTCATCAAAGTACTCTATTAGAATATATTCCATATTCTAAGAATTCATTTAGATTTAACTAGCATTCATTCACCTCTTTAACAACTTAATTAAGTATAAACACTACTCACGTTAACACTAAACAACCTTATACATTCCAATAGCTACCTTTCATGCATTTGAACATATAACAATGTGTACTCTCAATATTCAACCACTAGTCTCCTTTCTACTCCATTTTAATTTCATGCACTTACTTTCCAACTAAATTAACATTTAATTAGCATTCTAAATAAAGTGATCAGATTTATAATTCACACTAATCACTCGTTGATATCTAATAGTTCACTTTAGTGTATTTTCACAAACATATGATATGTATCTAAAAATTTTATCATCTAGCATTGTGTTTTATGCAACCCAACCTTATACATTTTCATTTTTAATGTAATTATTACTTGACTAACATCCTAATCACTTAACTTAAGACCACAATTCATTTATTTATGCAAATGACCCTCTCTTATGCATTTTTACAAACACCTTACATGGATTCTAAAATTTTAACAATAACTTTATTTTTCATTAAATTTTCACCCCATACATTTCATTACCCACTAATCGAACATCTACTTACCACTTAAACAAGATAATTAGATGCATAATTTCATCCCCAATAACTAGTCATGCCTAACAACTTACATTCATATATTTCATTGAATAATTTGTACGCATATACCAAAATTTTCCATTTTCAGTTATTTAGATCATTGTCTAATGGCTTTCTACTTAGATTTTCTTATGAAACAAAATGTCAAAGATTTAGTTAACAATTAAATAGGTTATTTAATATGCTACTCACATCCAAACAACAACCCCATGCACTATTCACATCCAACCCAACACATGCTGCTGTCCACTTTTGTGGACAACAATATACCAGGTTTTTCATTCCCAAATTATGCTTAATCACTTCCCATTCAAGATTATTATTAACTCTACATAATACACATCATTTATAGCCCTAAACACATGAAGTTGGGCCCACAAAACTGTAACAATTCTTCATGTAAAACATGGATTGCAATGGGCATTCTTCAAGGCATTTCATTAAACATTTAGCATGTCTTGGTTCCCAATTTAGTTTCCAGCAAATTACATTCATAACTCAAATAATTTAACATTTAATTAAATAAAAACATCACAATTTAACCACTAAAATATTCCATTCTCGCTGTAAGAGGGGTCCACGTCCCACCCATTTCCAACTTCCATATTGTTATCCACTTTTGTGGACAGTAATAACCATGCATTTTGTATTTTAATCACTTTATTTACTTCCCCCATCGATTTTGAATTAAAATCATGCATGTTCCCAAATTTTCTTCCACATATTTTGCCCTAAAATTATTGAGTCTAATTCTCCTACTTAGCTCAATTTTGATGATGAATATAATTAAGTATTTAAGTTTTGATGATTAATAAACACATGAGTGAAGAGTTAAGCTACTAACTGATTACTTTCCAAGTGTTGCAGCGTTAATTTGCTAAGGAGGGTAACATAGTATGTCTTTAAAAAGATTTAAGTTAAAAGAATGCTAAAAAAGGATACTACTCAGATTTCAGAAATAAAAAAATTTTACATTTCAAAAGTATTCAAAAACATGTCAAAAAGATTTTAGAAAATAGATGTGAGCATAAGAACCATCTTCGAAGCATCAAAAGTATCTCAGAATCTCCTTAGAAGCTCAAAAGCAACTAAGGACATCATTAGAAGTAACTTCATTACTAGTCACAATCTTTAGAAGTAGTTTAGAAGTGCTCAGAAGCATGTCAGAAGATTTATCATAAGCACTTTAAAAGATAAATGTAAAAATTACTTACTTCAGAAGATTCTCAGAAGTACTAAGACGCATGTCAAAAGCACATAAGTAAGAAACTCAAAAAATAAGACATGAAGGTCTCGACCTTCAGAAGCACCTTAGAAGGCCTCTAGAAGCAATCAAAAGTGAATAACAATATATGCAGAAGATGTTTCTGCACTCAAAAACTCAAACATTAAGAACTTTTGAGCACCCTTAAAAGTTATCAGAAGTATCTCGAAAGTTCTTAGAAGCAATGCAGAATAAGTCTCTCCATCCTAGAAGCTTATCATAAACTCTTCAGAATCAAAATGAAGCAATATTGAACATCAAAAGAACATCAGAAGAAGCAAAGAAGAAAGTCAGAAGTCAAACAGAAATAGTATATGTAATCAAAAGATCCTCAAAAAAACAACAGAAGCTACCTGGGTTACATAGAACTAAGCTAGAAGACACTATGGCTACACAAAAGCAACCTAAAAATATAAATATATTGTACAAAAGCAACACAGAACACTATTGGACTACTCAGAAGCAAAACATAAGTATCATCATGGTGCACAAAAGTAGTATAGAAATTGTGACACACCACACAAAATCGAGTCAAAAGTATTATCAAAGGCATGTTCAAGAAATCATGAATCAATCAAGAAGAAAATGTAAATCAAAAGCTATTCTTAGAAGTTCTTTAGAGGTACAGAAGCAATTCAGAAGTAAGAACTTCCTTAGAAGTTAATCAGAAGTTTATAAGAAGAATAGCAGAAAATGGTTTCTGCAATCAGAAGTAAATCAAGTGCAATCAAAAGTTCATTAGAAGAAGTTTTTGGACACAAACTTATTACAAGTTCATTGGAAGCAAACTTCTCACAAGTTCAGAAAAAGTTTTTGAATCAGAAACATATCAAAATGCTAAATTCAACCTTCATATTCAACTCAAAAGAAACATCTACACACAAAAGTTCATCCAAAGCAATGTAGAATCATGTTCATTACTATACTCTACTTTTGATATAGTTTCTGTTATCAGAAGTAATATCAGAAGCAAAACACAAGTATCAAAAGTCTTTCAGAAGCAGAAATATGACCATTGAACATGTCAGAAAAAAATAGACTTTCAAAAGTTCTTTAGAAGATCTTCAAAAATTCTACCATTAATACACAATGATAACTGATAGGAAATGTGCTCCAGAAGGTCTATTTCTGAGAATGAACATAGCGATTCAAAACTCGACAAAAACTAAGTAGAAGAAGGAGAAAATGACAAGGGTTTGAGTTCTCTTTTTCAAACAGTCAAAAAGCTACTTAAAATAATCATAATCAGCAAAGGCATCTTCCTCAGCTTATAAAAGGAAGATTCAAATGTTTAAAAAAAATATTTTTGAGAAATTAGAAACATTCACTCAAGCATTTACAAAGGCATCCTACTTTTCTTCCTTGAGATAAACTCCCTTGAGCTACATTTAGACAAGCATTCAAAGCCATCATTTCAATAACACCTGGAGTCTAATATCTCTCATTTTTATCGATATATTCATTATATTTTAGTTACTTAACTTAGTACACTCTACCTATTAAGAGGCATTCAATCTGTATAGTTTTTTTTATTTCTTTTTCACAACATTTTATTGTTGAGCATGAAAAACTAACCCGTATAAATTGTTGGTGAGCTTTGAAAACCAACATATATAAGTTTGTTGGTAAGCTTGAAAAAACTAACTTGTGTAAGTTTATTGGTAAGCTTGGAAAACTAACAAGTGTTAGTGGAACTTGAGTTTAGCAAGAGAGGCTAACTTAGAGAGAAATGGAGTAGGTACCGGGTTAAGGGTCGAACCACTATAAAACCATTGTCTTAGTGTGTTGTGTAATCTTTCCTATTTTATTTCAGCATTATTTGTTAAACTTGGCTAAAATTTTTAAAGGTTCAATTCATAACCCTCCTCTTGAGCCACCATTAGATAAGGGACCAACAAAAATCACTTGAATCCAACAATAAAAATCTATTTACAAAAATTGCACTTACCATCGTGATTGAAGGACATTTTCACCTTGGATTTGATGCTTTAATTCAAATTTCTCATAACCCAAGAATTGTAGCAACTCCTTCTTCCTTGGATGTCCCATCTAAATGAAACTTTGGGGGATTTTGAAGGAGGGTTGTGATTATATGTACATTAGAAGTATTTTCTCTAACTAAAATTCATGAAAAAAAGTGGCATAGAGTTGGGTTGCATTGACATGGAGATGGAAACCATAGAAGGGAATGAATGGTTGTTTGAGAGAGGATTGAGCACTTTAAGTGCTCCTACTTTCGATGCTCCAACACACTTGGGCATCAAGTACACAAGTAACAAAAATAACTAATTATCACTTTTTGCACTGCAATAAACTTGGAAGTAATTTATAATATATATTCAAGTTGATTCATCAAAAGTGGTTAGCGCAAAAGTTGTAGCCTTTTTTTATGTTTCCAATGAATTAATAATAACTAAATTCCAAGTTCATATGAAAAAGTTTATAGTAAAAAAACTATAACTATCTCTAATTCAAAGGATGTCATTTTAAGGCCCTATGACTCCTAATGGAGGCTGAATTAGAAAATGCAGTGAACACGAAAGTTGTAGCCCTGAAAATTATCTAACTAATGCAAAAATAATCACTCAATTCTGAGTTTTTATGAGAAAAGTATAGTTAAAATACTAAAACTACTTTAGAAGGGTGAAATTACCAAAAATACCAAAAATGATATTAAATTTTTAATTATTTAGGGCTACCAATTACTAAAAATTTAATTATAATTAAACATTATAATTTCCAAATCTTTGAGTTATTACACCAGAAGGGCTACCAAGGTCTATTGTGTCCACTAGATTGATGTTTTTGAAGCTTAGGACTGACAAAGATGTCTACAGAGAAGACCCTAGGGTGATCAAGTCTATAACACTCATTGCCCAGTTAGGTGTTCTAAGTCATGACGACAAAGGGAACATGGAAGTCCATAAAGGAGTCCCACAAAGGTCTATTGAGATATCTACAATAGCCATAGTCCACAAAGGAAAGCTACAGAGGTGACCATAGACCTCTTTAGGCCTATGAACATCCATAGAGTTTTTCAACAGAGGAAAAGTGACAGCGATAGAGGTCTATCACCATAATATTCAAAAATTCAAGAGGTATTCTAATGATTACTTTTCAACAGTCTTCTTCTAAATAGTTAAGAAACTTTTTGAAACTTATAAATACAAGTTCTATTGAAAAGAAAGAAGATTCTTTAGGATTCTATGAGCTAAAAATGAAGCATTCACAAGAGATCCAATCAAGCTTCCAAGTGCATTTACTCCAAAATGCCCCAATATTTAATGAGCTTCAAGCCATATCAAATTCAAAACTAGAGGAGTCCAAAGTACTTTGTATTCATTGAGTAGTCCTTACCCTTTAAGCTTTTATCTTGTACATCTGAGCCTAATTAAGAGGCATTATATTTTATATTTTCTTTATTTTGGGAATTTGGGATTTCTTTTACTAAAGGGATTCTTGTAGCAATGTTGCATGTTGTAAAGAGTTTCTTGGTGAGCTTAGAGAAACAAGATGGTGTAAGAATTTTTGATGATCTTAGTAAAACCAAGGGAGGAGGTTTGATTCCACAAGTGGATAGTAGAACCTAAGGTTGGGATACTAAGTACCGATAGGGCTTGAACCATTATACTTTCCTATGTATTTTACTATCTTGTGTGCATATATGCTTCCATTATTATCCTCTTTTTGCACTTGCGCATCTATTTAATTCTCAATCTTGCTTAGTTTTATACTTTTGCCATACCCCCTAGTTTGGGGCCAACTAGTGGTATCAAACTTGAACTTACAATTGGTATCAGTGCAAGCACTAAAATTAGGATTTAGATGTCTGAAATCTCTACCTCAATGTGATCATGTATGGAATATAGTTTTGTGGAATCTATTGGTCCGGTTCAAATGGTGGCTTAAGAGGGGTGGGGTGGGGTATGAATTAAGCCTTTAAAAACTTGGCCAAGATAAAAATTTAAGTGTTAAAAGAATGGAAAATAGATCATGCATCATAGGATAGTGATATTTTTATAGTGGTTCAGCCTAACATGATACCTGCTCCACTCTCTGAGTCAATCACACTTGTTGCACTCAGGTTCCACTAATCACTTGTTGGTTTTATAAGCTCACCAACCAACTTTATACATGTGGGTTTCTATGCTCACCAACAAACTTCTACAATTGTTGGTTTTCAAGCTCACCAACAAACTTTTATAATTGTTGGTTTCCAAGCTAACCAACAAACTTATACAAATAGCAAGCCTCTTGCTTATTGTCTCAAACAAAGAATAATGTATAATAAAAATGCCTCTTACATAGGTTGATTTGTACTAAAAGTGCAATAGAAATAAATATTTACAATAAACAGAGAGAATGTTAAACACGATAAGTTTTTGCAAAGGATGTTCTTTGAATGCAAATGGCATATGGCTTAGTGGAGTTGAAAGAAAAACTTTAGTGTTTGAGTAAATGCTCTTGTTTTCTTTTCTCTCTAACTTGCTAACTTATTTAACTCTTTGCAACAACCTCTCTTTACACCTTTTAAACTAGGATTTAAAATCTGCCTGTTGGAGAAGACGACGTTCACTAAATGCAAGTGAATTGTCAAGACTTTCTACCCATTGAAGTGTTCTCATAGGTTCTCTTGTTTGAAGGCTTTCGCCATTACCCAAAGTTATAATTTTGGACTGAATGAATGGTTCCACCTTAACTCAACTTTGTCCAAAAATGCTCCACTGTGTCCGAAGTTAAGATTTTGGACTAAGAAGAGGATTGAAATTCTTCAGCCACACAAGTGAACTTTGGCTTCGTACAGGGATGAATTGACAGACCCTGCAATAGCAATGTTTGAAGCTTGGAGTTGAGATTTTCGAACTTGGACTTCTAAGACACATTGGACTGACTTTAGTAAAGTCTAAAGTTGGTATTGAGCTTCCAGCATCTTGACTTCATACTTCACCATTGTCTGAACTTGGATCTGTGTCCGAACTGGTCTTCACTATGTCTAAACTTAACCCTATAGTGTCCAAACCTTTGCTTGAGTATGGATTTTGGCTTCACTTTGTCTAAACAATGTTTCTCTTTTTCTAAAGTTTGTTTTTGAAGTCATGTTTGTGTCTAAACTTGGGCATCAATTTTATTGATTTTGGCAGAGATTTAGAATGCATCCGAAGTGACTTTGAAGCTTGTATATGATGCTTACTATACGGTTTGAGCATTTATGTTTTCTTCTTTTGATACATGGTGGATCTTGTCTCTAATTTTATCCTGTATGCGTTGTCCATTTTAGTTATTTCCTTGATGTATTATTTGTTACTGCACAGTTGGAAATAATAGTCAGTAGTTTAACCGTCACTCATATAATTTTTTTTCATCATCAAAACTTGGTTGGTTAAACATATTCATCATAAAAATCAATCAAAGTAAAGGAGGTTTGGTTCAATAGAATCATGGAGGGTTAATTGACCATTAGACCTTCATATTTTGATAAGGAACATTATAACTATTGGACAATGAGAAAGAAAAACTTTTCCATTACTAATAGTTATAGGTTGTGAAAGATTATAGAGGATGAAATGTTGCTCTCCACCTTAGAGGAGAGTAATTGAACTGTCGAGGACATTAAAGTAGTTTAGTTAAATGCTAAAGTTAAGAATGGTTTATATTGTACTCTCTTTCATTTTGAATTTGAAAAGATATCCTCTTATGAAATTGCTAAAGAAATGTAAAACTATTTGCAAGCAATTTATGTTGGGACAAGCCAAGTAAAGGGAACTAAAATCAATTTTCTTGTCCATGAATATTAAATGTTCTGTATATGTGAGAGTGGATTTATTTTTAAAATATTTTCTAGATTTTCAAGACTCACTAATAGCCTAAAAGTTTTAAGCTAAGAGATTTCTTATTTTCAGTAAGTTAAGAAGATATTAAGGTCTTTTTCTAAAGATTGGATGCCAAAGGTCACAATAATTGAAAAGGTTAAAGACTTGAACAAGATCTTTGTTCCAAAACTGATGAGGTCAATGATGACCCATAGAATTTGGAAGGAAGAGAATGAAGGAAAGAAGAAAAAGTTAGTTTATGGTTTTGGAAGTGTGGAATCATCATATAGTTAGGGGGAGGAGGAAGATGTACAATTTATAAGCTCTCTCACTAGGAAAATTAGAAGTTTATTAAAGAACAAAAATATAAATTTAGTAGAATATTATAAATGTAAAGAAGAAGAATACAATGATAAAGAAAAATAATAATAAGAAGCAATATATTATTGTGAAACCGCATTTCAATTAGAGCCATAGAAATAGCTCCTTGACCCCAAGATGAACAAAGAAACATTATTTTATTTAAGAGAGTTGAAGGCTAGGTAAGTAAGGTATTATATTTCTAATATTAAAACTTTTCTTTTCATGTTTCTAGCCTTAATTACTTTATATCTTATAAAAGAACCATATTGCATATGGGTATGCAATAAGAGCTATAAGATTAATCATTGAATGCTTAGACTATAGTGAAAAACAAATGAGCTAGATGTGTTGATCCAAATCTCCTTTGATTAGCTTGATTTTAATGATGAATGTGTTTAACTAGCTGAGTTTGGATGATGAGCAAAAGCATGTGAGTTAATGGTTAAGGTACAAATTATTATTTTCCAAGTCTATAGTAATAAGTATGTATATATATATATATCAAAGAAATAACATCAGTAAAGTGGACAACACAATCAAGATCATATCAGAGACAAGATCCACTAATCAATTAGGAAGAAAACATGAATGCTCAAAAGAATAGCAACTGTAGACATAAGATTAATGTCTGGAACAATGTTTGAAATATTTTAGATGCAAGATCCAAGCTTCCAAGGCTTTATTATAGTTGAAGGATATGTCTAGCATCAAACAAACTTCAAAGACTAGCTTCAGATGTGCTTCAAGTGTGTTGAAGCATGGTGCAAAAATAAATAGATAAGTGTAACACTTAAGGTATTAAAAAGTGGATAATTTTTGAAACTTATACTTAAATTATCATTTGTAGATCAATATATGTGATTTTATCAGAAATTACTTGTACAAGGTGAACTATATAACATTATTTCTCATTAATTGAGAGGAGATTTCAGACATATAAAGTTGTAACACCCTGTGGTGTTAATTTTTAGAAAATTGCATATTTGACTACATTAGGGTTGAGTTGAGATGTTAAAATGAGGATAAATGTTTTTGCATTTCAAAATAATGAGAAATTATTATAATAAACAAGGATTTTGTAGAGAAAATGTTATGAAAACTAAATTGTATAAATGGAATAGACTCACTAATAGTATCTTGAGTGAACTCAAGTAGTGATTTTATGTAAAGTCATATATATGACTTGAGTGATTAGTGAAGCATAATTAATATATGTAATATGATATGTATGAGAGATTAAATTGAAAATTTGAGATGATTTTTCAATTTTGAACTCTTGAGTTGAATATTAAATAAAAAGAACTCAATAGATGATTTCTACTAAATTATTGAAAATTAAAGATACGAATGGCTTTATATGATGCTTAAGGTATATAAAATCTGCTCAAATGGATATTAGTAGAGTTAGTCCATGAATTTTATTAATTTCATCATTTTGAACTGTAGAAACACAATAAGGAGAAAAAGAACTCAAGTGGTGAATTTGAGCAAAAGCTTGTTTAAAATCTATGCTAATGATCTAACATGGTCATTAGATGTATTGTAATTTGTGTGAAATATTTATTTAAGCATTGGATGTAATTGGAATAAGAATACTTATGGAGTTACCTATGGCAGAAATTTGGGTTAAAAATAACTAAATAGGTAATTTTTGGCAATTGACCTCAAATGATGTGGAAAATAGTATGAACATATTTTATTTCATGTATGTGATGTGTAGGGAATCTTAGTTTAAGACTTGGATGCATTTTAGAATGAGATTGGAATGTGGAGTCATTTATAATAGAAAATTCAGAGAGAATTCGGTTAAAAACAACTAAATAGGTAATTTTTTATAATTGACCTCAAATGAGGTAGTGAATGGTATGAACATAATTTATTTCATGTATGTGATGTGTGGGAAGTGATTAT